>CM035786.1:54133636-54196136 GCA_020466265.1 Siphamia tubifer
GTTAACCTTTAACCTTAACCTTTTAAAAATAAAATATTATGTTGTTCTGACTGAAAGCAGATACTCAAATATCATTCGACTCTTGTATAATGACAATAAAAACAATATTGTCAGACTTCATACACATTTTACTAGTGGGGACCTACCTTTATATTTAACCCTCCCCTGACTGTCCCTGTGTGTCCCCACAGAAGGGTGTTTTAGTTTTAATGCCATGTGGGGACTGTCCCTGTATGTCCCCATAGGAACGTGTGTTTTAGTTTTAATGCCATGTGGGGACTGTCCCTGTATGTCCCCATAGGAAGGTGTGTTTTAGTTTTAATGCCATGTGGGGACTGTCCCTGTATGTCCCCATAGGAAGGTGTGTTAGTTGAAATGCCTTGCGGGGACTGTCCCTGTGTGTCCCCACAGGAAGGTGAGGGGCTGCAGTATGGATGTCCACCCATCAGAGAATGCCCTGGTGCTACAGTACCAGCTAGAGGCCACAGTCGTGGGGACGCTGGGAGATCAGCTGGTGGCCGAACGCAAGGAGTGTCAGAAAATGTAAGCGGAGCTTCAGTGAAACTGGTCTGAAGATAAACAGTCCAAACCTTTGACCTTTGACCCTTAACACACTGGTAAAAAACATCTAACTCTAACCTTCAGTGTATTTAGGCTCTGCCCACACAGCAATGCAACACGTTTTTTTTGTACCGGGTAACAAAACGATGGCGTCCACACTGGGAATGGGTTGTTAAAATATCACCCCCAGGAGCGCTGTGAGACAGTCCCAGTGGATACACCTGAACACTGTGCTACTACCACTACTCTGCTACTCTGATAGACGTCAACAGATTTGTTTTACTTGTCCCTGTGGCAACGATACCATTGCCAGATCTTTCGACTCGGGAATCCATTCTCAACAGATATCGTTTTGCGGTACCCTCAACACCAGTACCCTAAACACTAGTACCCTAAACACTAGTACCCTAAACACTTGTACCCTCAACACCAGTACCCTAAACACCAGTACCCTAAACACGATACCCTAAACACCAGTACCCTAAACACTTGTACCCTACACACTAGTACCCTAAACACCAGTACCGTGTGGACACGAGGCCGAAATGATAAAAAAAAAAAAAACGTTATTGGATTAACTGGAATACTTCGACATAAACATCAATATAAGCATCAACATAAACATAAACATAAACATAAGCATCAACATAAACATAAACATAAACATCAACATAAACATAAGCATCAACATAAACATTGACATAAACATCGACATTAGTGTAATTTCTATAGTTTAAACGTGATCAGATTAAGTTCAGACAGAATCAATAGATCTTGAACTAATCTGAATAAACTAATCTAACCCAGATTCTGGTTCTGTTGTAAAACCTGTAGCATAATTAAATATTTTTTTTGCTGGAATTTAACAATAAATCTTTCTTTCACAATAAAATAAACAAATACAAATGTTGAATGAGGCAAAAATAATAATTCCAATCCACTTGTTCAAATGTATATTTTTCTGGTGCCTCTTCATCTCAGGTTCTGTTAAACTTTTCCTCATCATCCTCAGAGTTCGTCTGAAAAGTCTGAACTCGTCAACGGACACGACGTCTCTGGCCCGAAAGGTGGTGGAAGAATGTCAGCTGATCCACCCGACACGAGTACGAGAAGTGGAACAACTACTGTTCTACCTGAAGAACCGAAAACATAACACTGGTAACACTAACACTAACACTAACACTAACACACACACTAACACTAACACACACTAACACTAACACTAACACACACTAACACTAACACTAACACACACTAACACACACTAACACTAACACTAACACACACTAACACTAACACACACACTAACACTAACACACACTAACACTAACACTAACACTAACACTAACACACACACTAACACTAACACACACTAACACTAACACACACTAACACTAACACACACACTAACACTAACACACACACTAACACTAACACACACTAACACTAACACTAACACTAACACACTAACACTAACACACACTAACACTAACACTAACACTAACACACACTAACACTGACACACACTAACACTAACACACAGACTAACACTAACACTAACACTAACACTAACACTAACACTAACACTAACACTAACACACACACTAACACTAACACACACTAACACTAACACACACTAACACTAACACACAGACTAACACTAACACTAACACTAACACACACACTAACACACACTAACACACACTAACACTAACACACACTAACACTAACACTAACACACACACTAACACTAACACACACACTAACACACACTAACACTAACACACACACACTAATACACACTAACACCAACACACACTAACACTAACACACACTAACACTAACACACACCAACACTAACACACACTAACACTAACACACACTAACACTAACACACACACTAACACACACTAACACTAACACACACTAACACTAACACTAACACTAACACACTAACACTAACACACACTAACACTAACACTAACACTAACACACACTAACACTGACACACACTAACACTAACACACACTAACACTAACACACACTAACACTAACACACACACTAACACTAACACTAACACACACTAACACTAACACTAACACACACACTAACACTAACACACACACTAACACTAACACACACTAACACACACTAACACTAACACTAACACACACTAACACTAACACTAACACTAACACACACACTAACACTAACACACACACTAACACACACTAACACTAACACACACACACTAACACTAACACACACACTAACACACACTAACACTAACACACACACACACACACACACACTAACACTAACACACACTAACACTAACACACACACTAACACACACTAACACTAACACATACTAACACTAACACACACTAACACTAACACACACACTAACACACACTAACACTAACACACACTAACACTAACACACACACACGAACACTAACACTAACACTAACACACACACACACACACACACACACACACTAACACACACTAACACTAACACACACACTAACACACACTAACACTAACACACACACTAACACTAACACACACACTAACACTAACACACACACACACTAACACACACTAACACTAACACACACACTAACACACACTAACACACACACTAACACTAACACACACACTAACACACACACACTAACTATGGCAAGCCAAAATGTTCACATAGTCACGCGTTGTCTTTATTATATCACGCGTTTCATAACGCGTGATAGAACGCGTGCTATATGGTAATGATCTCCTCCCACTGGTTTTCTCTGCCAATTAATTTGTAGTGCTTTCAGCCAATCACTGGCCAACACAACGAGTCCAGAATAACTGAGCACTGATCTGACCTTTCACAAACGAAGTGCATTCACTCAATGTTTAATTTTTGCTAAATATTTGGACTTATCCTTCATCAATCTATTTTATTTAACTTGTTCAACTTTAGTGTCTATTCTTAGGGATCACAAGTTTGACGAAAACATGGGAATTTGTTCTTTAAATCCTCCGTGAAGGAACACTTGCGTTTCGACATTGTAGCAGCAGACGCACATGTGCTGCTGTGACTGCTTTCATTTCACTTGTGAACACACAAGCAAGACGAAAGCAAAGTGACTGAAGGTGAGACAGGTGGGACAAACCTGGAACGGAGTGGAATTCTATTGGAAATACATTGTGTTTTGAGACAGTCGCACAAAATCCCAGACGATGTTTTAAAAATTTTTAGGTCCCAAAAGTAGGACATGTCCGAAAGAAAAGAGGACACCTAGTCACCCTACTAATCACCCTGATCATCACTCTAAGTTCTGGTGTCCCAGCGGCGAATGGTTGTTATGGTTACAGCAGCTGCGGCAGTGATCGTGTGCCCATGTACGTCACATCTGTGACGTATAATTGTAGAAAAAGTGTTTCCATTCCACTTTTGTGATACATTCAAATACCAAAACATCAGAAAAACCACCTCAAGAAAGCGTGAAAACTTTTGATCGATATTTGAGTGTTCAGGTTTTCATATTACCAGTTTTTATAGCGATATTTACATTTTACGAATTTCCAAGGGTAATGGAAACGTAGCTTCTGACACACACACACACACACACACACACACACACACACACACACACACACATACACACACACACACACACACACACACACACACACACATATACACACACACACATACACACACACACACACACACACACATACACACACACACACACACACACACACACACACACACATACACACACACACACACACTAACCATCAGCTTATGTTCATAGATAACCAGGAGCAGAAACTGGCTCCGCCCTCAGATGTGACATCACACACTGGAGTCCAGGTACAGTTTTAAACACACAGTTTGAGGACCTGTTTGAGGACAGTCAGTGATTCAGGCGTGTGTTGAACCAGGACCAGGACCAGGAGGCCAGTATTTCCAGCGTAGACCAGTATGTGGAGCTTCTGTACGAGGACGTCCAGGACAAGATCCGAGGAGCCGCACTCATCTTCCAACTGGCCCGAAAGCCCGAAAACCTGGAGGAGCTGATCCAGAACGGTACCTTTAAACCAGACCAGAACTGGTAAACCAGACCAGAGCCGTTAAACCAGACCAGAACTGTTAAACCAGACCAGAACTGGTTTCAATTCCATGTTTCGATTTTGGAAATTCATAGCAGTTTCAATGCAGGACAGTGGATCAGGTTTTTGGTTCAGATAGTGGATCAGGTTTTTGGTTCAGATAGTGGATCCGGCTTTTTGTTCAGATAGTGGATCAGGTTTTGGTTCAGATAGTGGATCAGATTTTTGGTTCAGATAGTGGATCAGGTTTTGGTTCAGATAGTGGATCCGGTTTTTGGTTCAGATAGTGTATCAGGTTTTTTGTTCAGATAGTGGATCAGGTTTTGGTTCAGATAGTGGATCAGATTTTTGGTTCAGATAGTGGATCAGATTTTTGGTTCAGATAGTGGATCAGGTTTTGGTTCAGATAGTGGATCCGGTTTTTGGTTCAGATAGTGTATCAGGTTTTTTGTTCAGATAGTGGATCAGGTTTTGGTTCAGATAGTGGATCAGATTTTTGGTTCAGATAGTGGATCAGGTTTTTGGTTCAGATAGTCGATCCATTTTTTGGTTCAGATAGTGGATCCTTCCTTCATTCTCAGCTGTGTTCCATCTCGTCTCCATGGCGACGGCTCTGTTTGGTCCACAACATGTGGTACCTGTCACAGTGCATTGTGGGTCAGCAGTGTCGGCCTCGATAAGAGGCAATCATTCGTGTGAAGCCGTCGGTCAGAGCGAAACCTGAGAGTGACTCCGGGGTCCAGATCTGAACCGGACTGGACTGGACCCCTCAGGAGCCTCATCAGGGTTCAGCCGGTCGCCGTGCTCCACTCAGCCCCGGGCCGCCGCTGCCGCCTTCTGATTGGCCGCCGCTGTCTCTAATGTGATGTGACGTGTGTTTGTGTCAGAGACGGCGCTGGGAGCTTTGGCTCGAGTCCTGAGAGAAGACTGGAAACAGAGCATTGAACTAGCAACCACCATCATCTGTGTGTTCTACTGCTTCTCTAGGTACTACACACACACACACACACACACACACATACACATGCACACACACACGCGCGTTTATGCACACACACACACACACACCTGCACGCACACAAACACACATGCACACACATACACGCATGCACACATGCACACACATACACGCACGCACACATGCACACACACATGCACATAAACACGCGCATGCACACGCATGCACACATACATGCATACATGCACACACACACACAAAAATGTGCATGCACACACACACACACACACACATACACACACACACACTCATGCATACAGATGCACACACACAGCAGCAGATCCAGAATGGTACCGTTGAACCCAACTGGACCCATTCCACTTTTTTCCACTTCCTGTTCTGACTCTTTTCCACTTCCTGTTAGAACAGCTGAGGTCTCTGCAGGTCAGTGGTTCAGGTGGAACCATTCTGAGGTTCTGCAGAGGCCCAGGTAAAGGTCCAGTTCCTTTGGTTCAGTTCTGGTGTTGACCTTTGACCTGCTGTTGTTTTGGTTCTGATCAGAATCTGCTCCGTTTCTCACTTTCCTTCAGTTTTTTTTCCTGTTCGTCAACAGTAACTAAACTAACGGTGGCGTCGCACACACGCTCGTCTCCTTGTTCAGTTTCTCCTGAACGTTCGTTTTCTCCTGAACGTTTCTGCGGTTTCTCACGAACATTTGTTCCATTTCTCCTAAACGCTGTTCCTCTGTTGATCCTCTGGCTGAAGTTTTAGGAAACACTAAAATTATTTCCCGCTAGAATAAAACATAAACTAGTGTCAGAGCTCATTTGAGCAGCGAGACGACGTCTGAAAGCGATCGCCGTTCTTGGCTGGTTTCCACGGCAACAGCGTGAACCAAAGCGATCGGGGCTGATTAGTAGTGTGGGGGGGGGGGGGGGTCACTGTGTAAACTGCTGGAGCTGACAGATGGGGTCGCCATGACGACAGCTCCCAGCTGGTATCCCAAACATTTCAGTTCAATTTACTTCAAATGTGGAACAAACAAAACAATCACATAAAAAAAACACCAAAATATACAAAAACCAACAAACAAAAGCTAACAAACAGACAGAACAAACACAACATCAAACAGTTCCATGTTTTCATAGTCAAACGTCTTCAGTGTTGTCAGGTGTACAGGTGATGTGTGGGCTAAAGGTGGTTCCTCTGCAGTTTCTCTCAGTTCCACGGCCTGGTCACACACTTTAAGGTGGGAGCTCTCTGCATGAACATCATGGACCACGAGCTAAAGAGGTTCGACCTGTGGCAGGAAGATCTGCACAACAAGAAGACCATCTATATCCTTTAAAGGGACACTTCAGTATTTTTCAGATAAATGTGTTTGTCATCAGTGTCTTTACTCTGGTGCACCCACACTGACTCCGCCCCTCGCTTCTGGCTCCGCCCCTGTACTTTGGTGCACCCACACTGACTTACCCCCCACAGTGTCCTGTGAGCCCAGTTCTGGTCCCGTTTTGGTCAAAGCCAAAGTAGTCCTGGCAGGTTTCCTGGGGTCAACAAAATAAAATGTGTTTCTTCTCCAAACAGTATGTGTTGGAATGAGTGATTTATTTACATAACAAAACCGTCACAGAACAAAAACTCACACCTATTTATTGTTTGGAGCTACTTTATCTCAATAGTGATCAATGCGTTAGCGTTGTCAATGCTAACAGCTGCTTTTGTATCTTCAGCTTTCCTTCAGGTTTGAATAAAACTTTTTTCTATTAATCTTTAGAAAAATTCCCAGTGAAAACAGCTGATGCTGACCTTTGACCTCTGACCCCAAACACATTCAGTTGATTGATTTTTTTTCTCACTTTTTATTACGAATGTCTTTGATGAAGTGTTTTGCTTCTTAACAATTTTCACATGGAGAATCTTCAGACAATGAAACCCTGAAGAAAGAGCATGAGAAGTCCTACAGGAAGTTCCAGAGTCTTCTGTCCAAACAGGAAACACTCCTCAAAGGTAATGTTCAACCACGTTCATCCACATCTAACCCTAACCCTAAGAGCAGGTCCATCTGGAGGACTCCCAGACCAGATCAGTCTGGTCACACTGAACCTGTTCTTGAGGGTTTGGGTAGATGTTCTGTTGTGGTCTCCGCAGTTAAAGCTGGTTCCTGTGCACTGTCGCCCCCCCAGTGGTACTTTCTCTGCTGTTGAACCTGGCTGAAGATACTCGCACTGAGCTGAAGATGAGGAACAAAAACATTGTCCACATGTTGGTGAAGCTGCTGGAGCGACACGACCACGAGCTGCTGCTGCTCACCGTCTCCTTCCTGAAGAAGCTCTCAATCTTCCTGGAGAACAAGAATGACATGGTGAGATACGCCCACATGCAGTCACCTGGTCCACCCCATCCTGTTGGACACAGGACACAAAAATCACAGGAGTTCAGAGGCATGGTTTAACATTCAGACAGGCAGCTCTGTGTGTCTGCATGTGTAAGTCCAGGACGGTTTCCCAGGCAACGGGGAAAGTCCCTTACTCACAGAAAATGGGAGGAGTTTTAACAAAAATGGGAGGAGCTTTAACTGAAAATGGGAGGTGTTTTAACAAAAAAAAATGGGAGGAGTTTTTATAGAAAATGGGAGGAGCTTTAATAGAAGTGACTCAGTCCACATATGACGTGAACAGCAGATATTTCATCAGCCACAACTACAGCGATCAGACAAGAGACAAACACACGGGTTACGTGTCCTTCAGGAAATGGATGGAAGTCTAGTTTTTATAATTATTATAATATATATATATATATATATATATATATATATATATATATATATATATATATATACACTCAACAAAAATATAAACGCAACACTTTTGTTTTTGCTCCCATTTTTCATGAGATGGACTTAAAGATCTAAAATTCATTCCAGATACACAATATTACCATTTCTCTCAAACATTGTTCACAAATCTGTCTAAATGTGTGATAGTGAGCACTTGTGCTTTGCTGAGATAATCCATCCCACCTCACAGGTGTGCCACATCAAGATGCTGATCTGACATCATGATTAGTGCACAGGTGTGCCTTATACTGCCCACCTTAAAAGGCCACTCTGAAATGTGCAGTTTTGTCTCACAGCAAAATGCCACAGATGTCACAAGCATTGAGGGAGCGTGCAGTTGGCATGCTGACAGCAGGAATGTCAACCAGATCTGTTGCTCGTGCATTGAATGTTCATTTCTCCACCATAAGCCGTCTCCAAAGGCGTTTCAGGGAATATGGCAATACATCCAACCGGCCTCACAACCGCAGACCACGTGTGACCACACCAGCCCAGGACCTCCACATCCAGCAGGTTCACCTCCAAGATGGTCTGAGACCAGCCACTCAGACAGCTGCTGAAACAATTGGTTTGCATAACCAAACAATTTCTGCACAAACTGTCAGAAACCGTCTCAGGGAAGCTCAACTGCATGCTCGTCATCCTCATCGGGGTCTTAACCTGACTCCAGATCGTCGCCGTAACAGACTTGAGTGGGCAAATGCTCACATTCGATGGCATCTGGCACGTTGGAGAGGTGTTCTCTTCACGGATGAATCTGGGTTTACATTGTTCAGGGCAGATGGCAGACAGCGTGTGTGGCGTCGTGTGGGTGAGCGCTTTGCTGATGTCAATGTTGTGGATGGAGTGGCCCATGGTGGTGGTGGGGTTATGGTATGGGCAGGCATCTGTTATGGACGAAGAACACAGGTGCATTTTATGGATGGCATTTTGAATGCACAGAGATACCGTGATGAGATCCTGAGGCCCATTGTTGTGCCATACATCCATGAACATCACCTCATGTTTCAGCAAGATAACGCACGGCCCCATGTTGCAAGGATCTGTACACAATTCTTGGAAGATGAAAATGTCCCAGTTCTTGCATGGCCAGCATACTCACCGGACATGTCACCCATTGAGCATGTTTGGGATGTGCTTGACCGGCGTATTCGACAGCGTGTACCAGTTCCCACTAATATCCAGCAACTTGGCACAGCCATTGAAGAGGAGTGGACCAACATTCCACAGGACACAATTGACAATCTGATAAACTCTATGCCAAGAAGATGTGTTGCACTGCATGAGGCAAATGGTGGTCACACCAGATACTGACTGGTTCTGAGTCCCCAGACCCCCAATAAAGCAAAAAAACTGCACATTTCAGGGTGGCCTTTTATTGTGGGCAGTATAAGGCACACCTGTGCACTAATCATGATGTCAGATCAGCATCTTGATGTGGCACACCTGTGAGGTGGGATGGATTATCTCAGCAAAGCACAAGTGCTCACTATCACACATTTAGACAGATTTGTGAACAATGTTTGAGAGAAATGGTAATATTGTGTATCTGGAATGAATTTTAGATCTTTGAGTCCATCTCATGAAAAATGGGAGCGAAAACAAAAGTGTATTTTTGTTGAGTGTATATTATATAAAAATGTTCTGCATTGTTCACAGTTTTGGTTCATTCCTTCATTTCTGCGGTTGTGTAAAACTGTCCTCTGATCAGATGTCAGTTTCCATCGAATCGAAAAATATATTGTCATTTTCTTTTGTCAGATTCTTTTTCAATATGCAGTGTCTAATCTGCAGGTACCTCCAGACGTCACCCTTTTCTTGTACATGATATTCCTGAGTCAACTCAGCAAATTATTTCAGATACCTTCTTTGAATAGGACACCAATTTTATTGATTCCCTGTTCTACCCACTTTCTCCAAATCACAGTGTGTTTACTTATTTTAATTTCAGGGTTGAACCATAGAGAGGAATATTGTTGCTTGTAATGTGAGGGGGAAAAGGGGTCAATAGGTGAATCGCCATGAACAGACTTGGTATGTAAGATAGGTTTAAGAAATTACAAATATAGACACGAGAGAGAAAGAGAGAAAGCTTCCTAGCTCCTGGGGCAGCTTAGACTGAACTGTGACCCGTCTGTTTTTAACTAACCTGACCATAGTTTTTGTCAAACAGGAATGTTTTCAACCTCTTTAATATTAAATGGAAGCTGATTCCATAAGACAGTAACCATGGTAACTAAAGGCTCTAGCTGCTACTGTACTTTTAGAAACCCTAGGAACTTTCAGTAGACCTGCATTCTGAGAACGAAGGGTTCTATTGGGCTGGTACGGAACTAGATCATAATAATAATAATAATAATAATAATAATAATAATAATAAGCTCGTTCACCAACCGTCTTTTTTCTAACTTTAGGGACAGTCAGCAGGACAGTTCCCTTAAAGCGGAGGGGACGAGAAGGTGCAGAGAATGAAACCAAATCATTTAAATAAAAAAGTGCTGTTCCATTTAAAATTTTCTAAGTCAATAAAAGCACTTTAAAATCAGCATGGACATTACATGGAAGCCAGTGGAGAACAGCCAGCACTGGGGTCATGTGATCATACTTCCCAGTTCCAGTCAGAACCCGAGCCTCAGCATTTTGCACCATCTGTAAAACTAAAACTTTTTTTGGGTAGTCCTGACAGAAGAGCATTACAGTAGTCCAATTGAGATGATACAAAGGCATGGATGAGGACTTGAGCATCCTTGTCACTGAGGATTGGCCTGATCTTAGCAATGCTTTGAAGATGAAAAAATGTATTTTGGTCACCTCCCTGATGTGTTCCTCAAAAGAAAGTGTCTGGTCAAATATAACAACAAGGTTTTTCATCTTGTGTCTGCCCAGAACAACACAGTCATCAAGGCACAAGGAAACATTATTAAATGCATTTTGAACTTCTGGGGTCCAATAATCATCATTTCAGTCTTTGCAGAATTTAGGAAAAGGACATTTTCAGAGAGACAACTTCTGACAGCTGAAAGACAATCCTCAATTTTTCACAGGTTGGACCCATTTTCACATGTTATAGGCAAATCATCTGCATAACAGTGAAAATTAATTTCAAAGGAATGTAATAAATTACCAAGTGGTGCAAGATACAGTGAGAAAAGCAGAGGGCCTAGAACAGAACCCTGAGGAACTCCATGCTTTACTGTGCAAGGCTCAGACAAGACATTCGTAAATAAAACTGTGAAAGATAAGATTTTAGCCATGACAGCACCTTGCCCGAAATACCAAAATAATATTCAAGTCTTTCAATTCAAATCCAGTGATCAACCGTATCGAACGCAGCACTGAGATCCAACAACAATAAAACTGAAGCACAATCAGAGTCAGCGTTTAACAACAAATCATTAACAACCTTTGTCAGTGCAGTCTCAGTGGAGTGACTGAAGAGGCTCAAAGAGGTTATTTTCTGTTAGATAGTGGACCAGCTGCTTTGATGCCACTTTTTCAAACACTTTTGATAAAAAACGCAAGATTTGTAACAGGTCTGTAATTGGATGGTGTTTCAGCATCTAGTCCAGGCTTCTTTAATAAGGGTTTTACCGCTGCTGATTTAAAACACGCAGCAAAAAACCCTGAAGACAGGGAATAATTTAAAATGGATAAAACATATGGACCAAGTGTAGGCCAGAGCTCCTTTATGACCCAAGAAGGGAGAGGATCCAACAAACAGGTTGTTGCACGCGATGAACTAACAATGTTAGAGAGTTCAGACAATGAAGGAAGCTCAAAGTCATTTTAGTCATTTTTCATTGTTAAAAGAAGGAGCAGGAGCACACAATGGGTCAACCTGAAGAGACTGTGGAATATACAGTCTGAAGTCTTGTGCTGTCAGTTGTGGACAACTGACCACCTGATTGTTCTGGGTGAGCTTTGACACAGTATCAAACAACAACTTTAAATCATACTTATTATTGTCAATCAGATGTGAATAAAATAATGCTATTGCAGCTGACATGGCTGACTGATATGTTGTTAGACTGTCCTTCCAGGCTTGATAAAAAAAAACAACTCTTGTCTAGACCTGCGCCACTGACGCTCAGCCTTCCTGGAGTATTTTTTAAGATGTAAAACATCATCATTCAGCCAAGGGGTAGGGCTCTTTTTAAGACTCTTCTTAACTTTTGCTGTCATCAAATCCAGTAAGTTCTGAAGTACAAGGCTAAAATGTTCAGCCAGGTTATCAACTGAACAGTCGATACTAAAAACCAAGTCAGCCATATCAGGCGGTCTTGAATTGAAATCATGTAAAGCAGTTGGGCTGATGTACCAAGATATCTTTGATGATACCACTCCACTTCCAGAGATTGATGAGATAGGAATTAAAATGTCAAATAAAATGAATAAATGATCTAGTACTGGTAAGACCAGGGCTCTACAGTGCACCCATTTCACTCGCATTTGTGAGCAAATATTTCAGCGTGCGACCGAGGAAAACAAAACAGTCGCACATGTGCGAGTGTTTGTTGCAGCAACAATAAGACACACAGAACTGAGGAGTTAATGAAAACCTACTAGAAATGAATTAAAAGTGTGTGAACAGCTCCACATAGAGACGAACACGGCACATATTGAAAGATTAACCCTTTAACTCCTGATGCGTCAGCGCTGACACGTTCTGAGTGGATGGTTTAGTTTAAAAATTCAGACAAATTCAAGTGTTTTTTTAACTGTTATTTTACTGAGAATTTTGTTCATGGAACTGATGTACAGGTGTCGAAAAGCAAGTGATTAAGAAAAAGAAAAAGCCCAAACTAAAACTACTGGAACCAAATTACAACACTAGTTATTTATTCATTTTTTTTTTTTTTTACTTCATTTTGGGTTTGGTGGGTTTTTGTTTTTTGCCTTTTTTTCCACGTTATTTCTTATTTTGTGAATATATATTAGTTTCTGTTGATGTTGCTTATTTTGTTTATTTTTCTGTTTTTTTAATTTTATTATTTTTCTTTAATTGTGTTCTGTTAGTGTCTTACTTTGTTCATGTTACATATTATTTTGTTGGTTTATTATTCATTTTTGTTCATTTTACTGATCACTTTGACTGTTTTTTGTTCATTGTGTTGCTTATTTTATCTTATTTTATTTTTTACTGTGTCTCAGTCTCAGGAGTTAAAGGGTTAATCATTCTAAAATGGATCTAATAACAAGGCAGCCAATACAACGTTCTAAAATGTATCAAAGGACAAAGCATCCCATAATACAAAGTTATGTTATGGTCTGCTCTAAATTAACACAAATGACAGCAGTCATTCAACAATGTTGGTATCTGTGCGTAAGTACTGCACTGTAAATAAATAAACATTTAAAACTAAAACCTACTTGTGCCCCTATTTTTTTTTTTGTGTGCTCCTAAATTTTTTAACTTAGGGGCACGTGTGCTCTTGGAAAAAAAAGTTAGTGTAGAGCCCTGGGTAAGACGCAAAAATTATTGACTGAAACGGACAACCCAAATCTTAAAATGAGGTCCAGACTATGTCCACGGCAATGAGTTGATCCAGACACAAACTGTGTGAAATTAAAAGAACTAATTATGTTTAAAAAGTCTTTATCCAGTGGCTTATTCTCACAACATAAATGAATGTTAAAATCACCAACAATTAAAATCCTATCATAATGAACGATAAAACTAGATAAAAAATTGGCAAATTCAGAAATAAAATATTCATTGTACTTGGGAGGGCGATAAATAACAGTAACTAAGACCACACAGCGATGATTAATAGTGAATAGCAGTGACTCAAAGGCTCTTTAAGATAAGAGGGGCCCATACCATTAATGGTTTTATATGTAAGGAGGAGGATTTTAAATTTAATTCTAAACTCAACTGGTAGCCAGTGAAGGGTTTGGAGCACAGGGGTGATAGGGTTAGGGGTCAGGGGTCAGGGTTTGGAGCACAGGGGTGATAGGGTTAGGGGTCAGGGGTCAGGGTTTGGAGCACAGGGGTGATGTGTTCTCTTCTATTTGATCCTGTTAATAATCTTGCTGCTGCATTTTGAACCAGTTGAAGCTTTTTAGGGAATATTTAGGACACGCTACAAGTAAGGAGTTACAATAATCTAATCTAGATGTAATAAATGCATGAATTAATTTTTCTGCAGTCGTTTTAGACAGAATATTCCTAATTTTGGCTAATGTTGCGCAGGTGAAAGAAGGCTGTTCTGCAAGTTTGGTTAATGTGCATTTTGAATGAAAGATCTGGATCAAATAAAACTCCTAAATTTTTAACTGTGTCACTGGGTGTTACACTTAAGTTGTCCAGAGTAACTATCTGGTCAGTTAGGGAGTCTGTCGCATTTTTAGGACCAATTATAACGACTTCAGTTTTTTCAGGGTTCAATAAAAGATAATTGGCACTCATCCAAGTCTTTATGTCTTGGACACATGTACTTAGTTTATCTATTTGCCTGGTCTGATCAGGTTTAATCCATAAATATAGCTGTGTGTCATCCGCATAACAATGAAAATTAATACCATGATTTCTAATGATGTTACCTAAAGGGAGCATATATAGTGTAAACAAAATAGGCCCAAGGACTGACCCTTGAGGCATGCCATAATTATCTCTGGAGGACTGCAATGATTGTTGATTAACGTTAACAAATTTGTACCAATTAGATAAATGTGTATATATATATATATATATATATATATATATGTATATATATATGTGTGTGTGTGTGTGTGTGTATATGTAATTTTAATAACACATATATTCATTTTTTAATTAACAATGTAAAGGTCAAGGGTCATTGGTGTGTTAGTAAAGAGTGTGTTTCAGTCCATACCTACCCAAATGGGGACAAATATGCCCTATTTAAAACACTACATTGTTAAAAAAAAAATATACACGTACCAGTGTTTTTCAGTTTCCATCTTTTTCTCTGTTAAATAAACAGTAAAAGTGTTTTAGCCTAAACTCCAGTATTTGTTTTACAAACACAACAATCTTTTATCTGGATCCAAACACTTGAAGAACAGCTGATGATGATGATGATGATGGTGATGATGATGAAGTTCACAGAGTTTATTTTTCAGCAGTTTTAAACTAAATCATCTCAGGACAGTAAAGGGTTAATACAGTTTTCCCTCAGAACACACGTCTTTACACCAGGGCTGGTGTTCAGGTGGGTCCTATGGGCCTTATCGCCTAAACTGTATTAGTGAGTGTGATCAGATAGCGATGGTGTGTTAGCGGCCGTTAGCCTGGAGCTGCTGTCGCTAATGGGAGGAGGATGTGGCGGTAATTGGGGCGATCTGGCTCTGATTATGTCCCGGCTCTGACTCTGCAGTAACACGGTAGCACTCGCAGATTTAACTGGGACCAGGTTGTGACTGTCATGTGTGGCGTTAGGAGACTGCAGTCGACGCACGTGTTCACGCTAGCACTGTGTGTAACGCTGTGGACGCTGTCACGTGACAGCGTGATGACACGTCCACCTGCCTGTGGACAAGAGGAGCTGAGGCTGACGTTAGCCCTGTTTACACGAGGTTTTATTTCCGTTTACTCAAGTTTTTATTCCCATTTACAGGAGTTCTTATGTCCTCTGGTTCTGTCCAGGCCCAGTCCATGGCCGTCCACAAACTGGCTCGCCTCCTTCCTGCCCCTCACCAGGAGCTCGTCAGCACCTCCCTGCGCCTCCTGCTCAACTTGTCCTTTGACTCGTGTCTACGCGCTCAGATGGTCCAGGCCGGACTCATCCCCAAACTGTCGGTGTTACTAGGTAACCAAGAGCTTTTCATCTGTGGCAAAAACAGAACATGCTTGCTGTTTAGCTAACATATAGCTAATGTGCATCAGATGCAATGATCCATTTGAGTAAAGGTCAAAGGTCAAGTTCACAATTAACAAAAAGGTCAAAATCACATTAGGGGTTATAACTCAAGAACGGAGGACGATATGGGATGAAGATTTCTACAATTCTCATAATTGGTGTTATCACCTACCACCAATAAGTTTTGAGATCTCAAGAGGTCAAAGGTGACATTGGCTAAATTAACTTGTGTAACACTGGTTGTGTGTCAAGCATAAACATATCACACTATAACTTAATCAATACTGGATATATTTTCATAATATTACACACACTGACGCATATATACATATAATGAAATTATCAATATTGCAAAAGGTCAAAGGTCAAGTTTGCATTGAGCAGAAAGGTCAAAATCACATTATTTTGCAACTGAAGCCACACAATAATATTAGACTCACACAATGTATGAACATTCCAGCAATTTTTCACAATCAGTTTTAAGCAGGAGGCAAGATTAGGCATTCTCTAAATACTAGTTTATATCAAACTTCACAAAAAAACATCAAAGTGCTTTAGAAAAAATGTACAAAGTAATTAGTAAATGAATAAAATAATCAAAAGAATGAGTAAAGCTGAACAAAATAATTAACAAAATAACAAATTAATCAGAAACATAAGTAAAGCACATGAAAGAAAACAATTCAATGAAATATAATTTAAAAATGTAAAAGACTAAAACAATAAGAGATAAAAATATAAACAGCATTTAAAAAAATCAAGTTATTATTTTTTTGTAATCGACTGCAACAAAAAAATTGAATTAATGGAAAAAATGGATGTATGACGCAGCTCTAGTTAATCCTCTGGTTACCGGTGGTTACTGGTGTGTGGGCCGGCTGTGGATCAGTTGGTAGAGCGGTTCATCCAGTGACTGAAGGATTGGCGGTTCGTGTCCCAGCTCTGGCTCTCCATATGTCCAAGTGTCCTTGGGCAAAGACACTGAACCTTGACTAAGGCTATGTCCAGATGAGTTCAATACGGGTTTAGTTTTGGAACCATGTCAAAAAGATATTATGTAAAAATGAAAATGTTTCAGTAAAAAATCTGCGTCAACATGGGGACGAAACGCTGCTGAAAACGATACAATTCACATGACACACCCCTATGAGCGCTGTAAGCCACACCCCTATGAGCGCTGTAAGCCACACCCCTATGAGCACTGTAAGCCACGCCCCTATGAGCGATGTAAGCCACGCCCCTATGAGCGCTGTAAACCACTCCCACTGGATACAATAGAACAATAGCAGCAGTAGTGCACATGCGCCCACATCCTTTTTCTACTGACAACACACACACACACTGGACACAAACAACAACAATAACACTGTAATGTTCACTATTGTTACTGTTGTTCACTATAGTTACTGTAATGTTCACTATTGTTACTGTTGGTCACTATTGTTACTGTTGTTCACTATCGTTACTGTTGTTCACTATTGTTACTGTTGTTCACTATCGTTACTGTTCTTCACTATCGTTACTGTTGTTCACTATCGTTACTGTTCTTCACTATCGTTACTGTTGTTCACTATAGTTACTGTTCTTCACTATAGTTACTGTTCTTCACTATCGTTACAGTTCTTCACTATCGTTACTGTTCTTCACTATCGTTATTGTTCTTCACTATCGTTACTATTTTTGACCAGAATGAATGATATGGGTGGTCAGATTTTTTTCTAGGATGGCGAGGGATTGATTTACATATACCACGCCCCAAACTAATTTCATTGGTCCGCCCAACTCAATAGACTCACACAGCATCACTGATCGGATCACCAAACATCAGATTAGCTAACTAGCTAAAGTAATACCGAGGATTTAGCTATTTCATTTATCAATAATATTATTAATTCATCATGCTTTCGTGCCAACACTCGCAGCAGCCAGGAAAGGCATGGACAGGAGAATGTTGTTCCTGCTAAATCCTCCATATTACTTTAGCTAGCTAGCTAATCTGATGTTAGGCTCCAGTCAGTGATGCTGTGTTAGTCTATTGAGTTGGGCGACCAATGAAATTAGTTTGGTGCGTGGTATATCTAAATCAATCCATCGCCATCGTAGGAAAAATATCTCGCCTACGGGTGTAAGTCTGCTGTTTTTTCTGGTCATGTGGTCAGGACGTGGGTGTGAACACACATGTTTTACTCATCCAGATGAATGCGGAAACAGCACTGTCTCTAGATCTTCTCACTCTGGGACCCATTTTCCAAAGATATGGTTTTGGAGTGCCTGTGACACAGGTCCCATTTAGACGAAAGGCCAATCTGTTAAGACAGTACGTCGGTTTCATGCAAATTTGTTTCCGTGCAGATTGGGCCTTCGTCTCCCAGTAGGACTGACAGAACCTTAGAAACCTACTGGTGTATGAGTGTGTGTGAATGGGTGAATGTGAAGCTAATGTAAAGAGCTTTGAACCTGAAGGTGGAACAACTATAGAAGTGAAGAACATTTACCATTTACTGGTGGTCACTGGTGCTTACCAACAGTGTGCAGGTGCAGAGTTTAACTCCAAACCTGCCTCCTTCAGGAAGTCGTCTCCATAATGGTTCCCAGAGCGCACTATTGGTGCATGGGGTCATGTGACAGCGTTTGAAGCGTCTCATGGGGAGGCTCGTGTAACGCGGCAGAATTAATAGAATGTATTTGTTAGAATAACATGCCAGAGCCTGTGCACTAATGTTGTTTTTGTAGAGAGTCTGCAGAGGCCGAGGAAGTGGAGACGGAAACACCACGCACACGCAGTATACGCTAACACACACATGCAGTATACGCTAACACACACATGCAGTATACGCTAACACACACATGCAGTATACGCTAACGCTGAAATATGACAAGAGTTCTGGTCTGTGACATGCTCTGAGACCTGTGTGTGTGCGTGTGCGTGGACGTGTTTGTGTGTGTGTGTGTGTGCGTGGACGTGTGTGGATGTGTGTGTGTGTCCAACAGTGTGTGTGTGGACATATGTGTGTGCATGTGGATGTGTGTGTGTGTCTGTGTGTGTGTGTGTGTGTGCAACGGTGGGGTCATTAATCATCTGTCAGCTGACTCTTATCACAGCACAGGCAGCTGAGGGGCGGAGCCTGTCAGATCTGCCCTCGAGGTCGTGACCCCCGCCAATAAGATGAAAGTGACGGGTTGATCCACCTGAACTGGATCAGACTCCGGATCAAGTTCTGGAAATATGCAGACCAGATTCACATGTGGTCCTGAATCTAATGCTACCTGGACCCTGGAGTCATGTGACATATAACTAGCCTGCAGTAGACCTAATATAATTGTGCATGCTAGCACAGCTAAATGCTAACACTAATAGCACTTCACAAAACTTACCTAACAGTCAGTAAAATCCACTGTTTTTCACTGCTGACGTAACAACATGATGCTGTGATGATTGGGAGAGAACAATCGTAAACAACCATAGAAGAAGAACAACAACAGGTGTAGATTTCATTTTATCAAAGGTGAGTGAAGAATGTGAGAAAACGTCAGCAATCTTTAAATTCTTTTTACAGAAGCGACAACAGTCATTAAACTCCATAATCCACCATTTTGTTTAGTCATTCCTAACTATCGCCGGACTCCTCCCTCAACTTTCCAGCACTCTAATGGTACGGCCGTGAATTCACACGTCAAGATTACATACAAAGTCAATGGAGAGACGCGTATGGTCACAGATTCACCCGGGGTGGTGCGTTGGAGGAGTTTCTGAGGCACGTTGGAGCGTCCGGGCGTTGGAGCGGCACTTCTTGTCGCAAATCTGCATAAACGCTGGAGTTGAAAATATTTAACTTTTCAGGCGAATTCGTGTGACCCCATGTTATGAAAGCCAATCAGCATTGAGATGGTGCCAACGTCGTGATGGAATGATGTATGATGCTCGGGCCGACCTGCAAGACGGCAGAAAGAAAAACTGTGCCTGAAATACCAGTGACCCCAAAAGCGATGGCGTCTGTCCCTTGGACGTATGGGACCTCCAGAGCAGTAATCCAACTGATCTGAGCCATCGTTGAGAACAGACTGAAATGGCGGGACAGATTTTATTTATCTGTGTTTATGCAGTATCCAAACTCTGGTATTTTGTGTTTGACGTGGCCGTGAATTGTCCAGCATCCAAATCCACGTAAATTCGCATTTGGCGTGGCCGTAGCATTACTACGGCATCCTAAAAATTACGCTGACCTGTTGTAGTACCTTCCTATTGCATACAGAGGGATTTGAAGACAACCTTTCAGCCCCGCCTCTCCTGACTATGAAGCACCACTAGATCCATACATGGAATGAATAGGGATAGCGCTGCTAGGCTAGGCTAACAACTAGGCTAACTTTTTTTATGAACCATTGCCCATAGTCTGCGTCTCCTGTTGAAAACTGACAGGACAACCGCAGTCACTGTAACAATAATGACTTCTAGATGCAACAGGCTGGGCGGGGTGAAGTGGACTGGCTGTAAGCAGACTGAGTGGTCCCACTAACTGGCCCTGAACCACCTAGTTAAGTCCCACCCCTCCAACTCTGCCACTGTTTTGAACATTTAGCCTAGCCTAACTTTAACTTCATGTCCTCTACTAGTATCGTGTTAATATAATTAGCCTAGCTTTAGCTTCATTTCCTGTATCATGCTAATATAACTAGCCTAGCTTTAGTTTAATGTTCTCAACAAGTCTAGTGTTAATATAAGTAGCCAAACTTTAGCTTCATTTCCTGTACTAGAACCATGCTAATATAACTAGCCTAGCTTCAGCTTTATTTCCTGTACTTGTATAGTGCTAATATAACTAGCCTAGCTTTAAGTTAATTTCCTGTACTAGTACCGTGCTAATATAACTAGCCCTAGCTTTAGCTTTAGCCCCCACTGCCGCTGTTTTGAACATTTAATGGCATCTCTGTTGGCTCATAAAGGAAGTAGCTCAGTGCCTCTGTGTTTGTGTGTGTGTTTGTGTGTGTGTGTGTGTGTGTGTGTGTGTGTGTGTGGAGGTAAAGACCTTAATGAGAACCACATGTCGGGTCCATTTGGGTCCGAGCGCCAGAGTTTTAACTTATTAAAGCAGTAAAATTGATGCTTTCTCCTGTTTTCCAGTTAAATCTGGACACGACTTTTCCTCCTATGGTTCCAGAGGTTCACTGAACACATCTGGGTCTGAACTGGGTCTGACCTGGCCCACAGAGCTCTGGTGGCGACCGGGTCCTTGACCGGGACCCGGGTCAGTCTGCGGCGCACCGGGCCGTATCGCAGAATGTTGCAAGCTCCAGTGCCTGAACGGTGTCTGAAATCATTAAGTGTGTGTGTGTGTGTGTGTGTGTGTGTGTGTGTAGGGGTCAGAGGTTAGACTTATAAAGATCTAACAGTCCATCCATCCAGTTTATCTGTGATAAGAGACCAGACCCATTCTGAACCAGAACCAGAACCACCACAACATGGGCCTCATCACCATCACTGAAGCTTTGAACTGAAGATAAACCTGGAGCTGGATCAGACTAAGACCAGGAGCTGGATCAGACTAAGACCTGGAGCTGGATCAGACTAAGACCAGGAGCTGGATCTGACTAAGACCTGGAGCTGGATCAGACTAAGACCTGGAGCTGGATCAGACTAAGACCAGGAGCTGGATCTGACTAAGACCTGGCGCTGGATCAGACTAAGACCAGGAGCTGGATCAGACTAAGACCTGGAGCTGGATCAGACTAAGACCAGGAGCTGGGTCAGACTAAGACCAGGAGCTGGATCAGACTAAGACCTGGAGCTGGATCAGACTAAGACCAGGAGCTGGATCTGACTAAGACCTGGAGCTGGATCAGACTAAGACCAGGAGCTGGATCAGACTAAGACCTGGAGCTGGATCAGACTAAGACCAGGAGCTGGATCAGACTAACACCAGGAGCTGGATCAGGCTAAGACCAGGAGCTGGATCAACTAAGACCTGGAGCTGGATCAGACTAAGGCCAGGAGCTGGATCAGACTAAGACCAGGAGCTGGATCAGACTAAGACCAGGAGCTGGATCAGACTAAGACCAGGAGGTGGATCAGACTAAGACCTGGAGCTGGATCAGACTAAGACCAGGAGCTGGATCAGGCTAAAGGGCTCTGCATGCTCTTGCGGCAAAATGTTGCAGTTAGCTTGTTGCAGATACAGTACCTCTGATTATTATGAAAGACCCAGCTAACAAATTATCCAAGTAACGAAAAACCTTTACCTCAATATTTTGTCTCTGAATACGAAAGAAAATTGAATCATGAAAGGAAACGGAAACCCTCGAGACATAAATACTATGTACATTACTGTAGGTACTGTACGTAACTACGTCATGTATATACTGTATGTATCATCCCATTGGCTATGAGGGAGCTACCCATAATGAGGAAGCCACCGCTGCACTGCGAGTCCCCCCGAGTGCCCCCACCAGCCCAAAGAAAGTGACTCCTGGTGCAAATGAAAACAGGAAGTGAAACTGGAGATGATTAAAAAGGAGGAGGCAGACATCACCCCACCAGCACGAACAAAAGATATGCTGGTGAAACCCCACTAACCCCCCTGAAACAGCAGAAAAAAAACACCCCGAAAAAAATGCCCATGAGCCGTGGCATCGCCCTGACGATGCACACGCAGGAAGGTCACGAAAATCTGTCAACAAACACCACTGAAGGTGAAAGTGACAATTAAAACAAACCCAATGGTATGAAAATGACCCACATGACTGGTATGAAAATGACCCACATGACTGGTATGAAAATGACCCACATTACTGGTATGAAAATGACCCACATGTCTGGTATGAAAATGACCCACATGACTGGTATGAAAATGACCCACATGACTGGTATGAAAATGACCCACATGACCGGTATGAAAATGACCCACATGACCGGTATGAAAATGACCCACATGACTGGTATGAAAATGACCCACATGTCTGGTTCATTTCAATGGTTTAATGTTTAATGTTCAGTCAGTGTAGACACATTTACCCACTGACACCAACACATTACATCTAAAATATACATTTTATATGACTTTTAACACGTTTCATACTAAATGTTTATACTTTTATCATTTATCAGGGTTTAGGGGGTAGCATTTGGGGCCTTGAAACAAAACAGGCCTTTCACTTGTAAATTGTGACTACGAAAAATTCACGGTATGAAAACACTTATGGACTGAATTAATTTCATAAGTAGAGGTACCACTGTATTTGTAGTTTATGCTCGTGCAGGGAGTACATGGCGTGTGTTACTCACCACCACAATGGCAAGGGGCACTCTCACAAACTGGCTAGGATTTCCCACCTGGATCCAGACTCCCTACATCAGACATTGTCGAACCAATGTGTCTCGCAGATTCTTCCACTTCCTCATGCACTCGGCCGAATCCATGTTCACACCAATCATCTACAACAATGACTTTTGCTTTTCACAAAACAAGACAGGTTTCTGCTCCTTCACTCTCAGCTTCTCCTACAGCGACCTCCTTGAAAAAGGGACAGTTTGAAGCGCCTTCACCATATTTTCTTTCTCCAAAGCGTAACTGGTTTTGTGAATATGAAAGATATCGTTGCAGAGGATTAAATGACAAATATCAGAACTATGTTGAATTAATACTTTAATAAATATATCAAAGATGTTAGTTTGTTAATTTAAATGTTTTGAGATCAAATTTTTGTTTTTTTTTCCCCCACGTCTGCCAGGGGCGGCACCCCTGCACCCAAGCAGACCAACCGCCACTGACAGGCGACTGGATGGAGGGAATATATATATATATATATATATATATATATATATATATATATATATATATATATATATATATATATATATATATATATATATATATATATATAAATGTTCCTCTCGCCCCACCTGGGCGGTGTCTCCTTCAGACTCGGGTCCTCTACCAGAGGTCTGGGAGCCTGAGGGTTCTGCGCAGGATCTTAGCTGTTCCTAGCAATGCGCTCTTTTGTACAGAGATCTCTGATGTTGTTCCTGGTATCTGCTGGAGACATTCTCCCAGCTTGGGGGTCACTGCCCCTAGTGCCCCCATCACTACTGGTACCACTCTCTAACTCCTCTTTCAGCCCTTGGTATTTCTCTTCTCTTCTCGTGTTCTTTCTTTCTCATGTTGCTATCACTGGGGACTGCTACATCTATCACCACCACTGTCTTCTCATGTTTATCCACCACCACTATGTCAGGCTGATTGGCCATCACCATCTTGTCAGTCTGGATCTGGAAGTCCCACAGGATCTTGGCCTGTTTGTTCTCTGTCACCTTTGGGGGGTTCTCCCATCTTGACCCTGGGACCTCCAGTCCATACTCTTTACAGATGTTCCTTTACAGTTTGCCCGCTATATATATATATATATATATATATATATATATATATATATATATATATATATATATATATATATATATATATATATATATATATATATATATATATATATATATATATATATCCAATCTCCTGTCTGTCTTTATTTTCTTCTGTTTTTATTTTTAAGATTTTTAGGGTCTGTGTATTTTTCTGTTTTCTGCTGCTTCTGGACCTGGACCTGGACCAGACTGGGGTTAGGGTTAAGATCAGAATCAGGACCTGGTCTAAGACTGATAATCCATTGACCTGTTGTTTTTCTGCTCAGACTGGAGCAGACGGTTCTGGTTCTGGTTCTGGCCCGTTCTCCCCAACAGGAAGTGCGTGTTGAAAAGGCCATTTACTAATATTTGTGGAGGTGCTGCGTCCCCATGTGGCGTTTGTGTTCCCGTAGCGGTCTGACACAGCGCTCATTCATGCGTGGATTGTCCCTGGTGTGTTTGTGTTTCAGCTGACGAGGCGCAGACTCATCTGAGCATGTGCGTGCTCTACCACATCAGCATGGACCACGGCGTCAAAGCCATGTTTGCAGACACAGACTGCATACCGCAGGTGAGGCGCCGCCACGCACGCCGTCACGCACCACGCCCACGACACTAAGCAGCAGCACGCCATCATGTGCTTTCATTTCCACCCAAACACACATATCCTGCTTCTAGACTTTTCTGGACTTTTTCTACTTTTACCTTTTTTTAACGACTGCTTCAACCACTGAGATTTAAGTTTTACACAGACGGACAGCAGCAGTGGACATCTATGATGGACACCAGCAGTGGACATACATGATGGACACCAGCAGTGGACATACATGATGGACAGCAGCAGTGGACATACATGATGGACAGCAGCAGTGGACATCTATGATGGACACCAGCAGTGGACATACATGATGGACACCAGCAGTGGACATCTATAATGGACACTAGCAGCGGACATACATGATGGACACCAGCAGCGGACATACATGATGGACAGCTGCAGTGGACATACATGATGGACACCAGCAGTGGACATACATGATGGACACCAGCAGTGGACATACATGATTGACAGCTGCAGTGGACATACATGATGGACACCAGCAGCGGACATACATGATGGACAGCTGCAGTGGACATCTATGATGGACACCATCAGTGGACATACATGATGGACACTAGCAGTGGACATCTATGATGGACACCAGCAGTGGACATACATGATGGACACCATCAGTGGACATGCATGATGGACACCAGCAGTGGACATGCATGATGGACACCAGCAGTGGACATACATGATGGACACCAGCAGTGGACATACATGATGGACACCAGCAGTGGACATACATGATGGACACCAGCAGCGGACATACATGATGGACAGCTGCAGTGGACATACATGATGGACACCAGCAGTGGACATACATGATGGACACCAGCAGTGGACATACATGATTGACAGCTGCAGTGGACATACATGATGGACACCAGCAGCGGACATACATGATGGACAGCTGCAGTGGACATCTATGATGGACACCATCAGTGGACATACATGATGGACACTAGCAGTGGACATCTATGATGGACACCAGCAGTGGACATACATGATGGACACCATCAGTGGACATGCATGATGGACACCAGCAGTGGACATGCATGATGGACACCAGCAGTGGACATACATGATGGACACCAGCAGTGGACATACATGATGGACACCAGCAGTGGACATACATGATGGACACCAGCAGCGGACATACATGATGGACACCAGCAGTGGACATCTATTATGGACACCAGTGACCCAAAAAAAGACCAAAGAAAAAATAATCCATCAAATGAACAAAAATTACCAAAAATATTAAATCAAATTAACAAAATGGCCAAAAGTAATTAGTAAACTAATCGATAAAATTAACAAACAAATCAGTAAAATGAACAAAAATATTCAATAAAAATGAATGACATGACCAAAATATTCAGTAAATTGAACAAAAATGATCCATAATTCATAAAATGAACATAAATGAACATAACCTCCTTGGCAGAGGTAAAAATGAACAAAATAACCAAAGATATTCAGTAAAAGGAATTTAAAAAGGTGTGGTGAGGGAGAGAATGAGAGAAAAGCCTCCACGGTTCTGGGTACTGCACAATGTCCCCAGCCTAAGACCCTGATCCAGTCCAGTTCTGCCAGTCCCTGGTCTACTGGGTCCTGGTGTTCCTGGTCCAGGTGGTCCTGGTGGTCCTGACCTGCTCAGCGGTTCCTGGTGGTCACTGGTGTGTTTGTTGAATGGGTGTAAATGAAGTCCAGATGGACCAGACCTGAACCCAGAGGCTCCTCCTCTGAGGCCCGTACATGACCCGGATGTGACCTCTGACCCCGCCCTGAGGACCGTTGACTTTCAGATGACCCGGGTGCTAGAATCAGACCTGAATCTGCAGGAGGACCGTCTTTAGTCCATGATGACGAAGTAGAGGTTTAGACCAGAACCAGATGTTTTTCTACTAGACCAGAACAAAATGACACGTTCATCTAAACTACACATTTTATTTTATAGAAACAAATGAAACATGAAGCAGATTTAAAACGTCTAGTGTTTGTGGGCGGAGCCACGTCTGTGTAGACCTGGACACAGAGGTTCTAAAAGTATGCATGTACTGCATTACAAGTACAACTACTGCTGGGGAAAAATACTGTGGTAAAAGTACAAGTACTGATTCAACTGCTTTACTGAAGGAAAAGTAAAAAAGTACAACTTCTAAATTGTAACAAAATACATTTATATATATATATATATATATATATATATACATATATGTATTTATTTTTTCCCTATGGTGCTCAGTTTATAAATAGACATTTAGAAAAATAATTAGTCATAAATAAGAGATTTAAAAAAAAAACATAATTATGAAGTTATGAAATCAAAATGATAAGATAAACAGTCAGTAAAGGAAGTACTTCTACTTATTTACTTTCACCTGTCTGTGTGTGTGTGTGTGGGGGGGGGGTCCATCCCCATCCTTTGGATCGTCCGTCACCTCCTGGTGCCTGTGGGCCTCCTCTTTTATCACCTCCCAGAGGCCGACCTGCTGCCTTTAATGGGGTCACGTTTGGAGTCCAGGCCCGTGGAGGTGGAGGTGGTGGGGGTCAGACCTGCCTGTTCCTATTTGACCCCGCCCCGTCCAGCCCCCCTCACCCCCCACCCCCCAACCCGTCCAGGGCCCCCGGTGGCCGTCTGTGGTAAATAAGCAGAGGCAGGTGCCAGAGAGTCTAGACGGGGCTGATTTGGGGTCTGGGGCCCCTGGTATGTGATACTTTATCCAGACCCTCGCAGGAGGCGTATCCCCACCCCCCCTGACCCTCACAGGAGGTGGACCCCCACCCCCCCAGCTTAAAGCCTTTCCTGTTTTATGTTAAATCAGAGCAGAGACGGAGAAGGGGGTGGAGTTTACAGCTCTCAGGACCACGCCCACTTCCTGTTTTATGTTCAATCACAGCAGAGACTGAGGAGGGGGTGGAGTTTACAGCTCTCAGGACCACATGCCATGCCCCTCTTATTTCTCAGGGACTTTTTTTCTTCAGAAATTGACAACTTATCTTCATCACAGCCTCTTCTCCTCATCATCACTTTCTGCTTTTCCCCCTGGTTCTGTCATCTTCTTCCTCCTCTTCTTCCTCTTTCTGTACCTAATGGTGTTCTTCTTCTTTTACAGCTGATGAAGATGATGTTTGAATATGGAGAAGATCAGATGAAGGTGGAGCTCATCTCACTCTGCATCAACCTGGCAACAAACGAAAGCAACGCTCACATCTTCTGTCAGGGTAAGACTTTAGCCCCGCCCACAGGAAGTGACTTCAGCTCTTCACACAGGAAGTGACTTTAGCCACGCCCAAAGGAAGTGGCTTCAGCTCCTCACACAGGAAGTGACTTTAGCCACGCCCAAAGGAAGTGGCTTCAGCTCCTCGCACAGGAAGTGACTTTAGGCACGCCCAAAGGAAGTGGCTTCAGCTCCTCGCACAGGAAGTGACTTTCCTCACACCTGGAGCTGACTCCTCCCTCTCTGCTTGCTTGTTGCCGTAGGTAACAGGTTGAAGATGCTGATGAAGCGAGCGCTGAAGCTGAAAGACGTGTTGGTGATGAAGATGATCCGGAACCTTTCACAGCACAACGGAGCCACCAAGAGCATGTTCCTGGTCAGTCCACAGAACCTGGTCACCATGGTAACAGAGGATGCTCCAAATCCTCCAGATCAGGGGTGTCAAGTTCAGGTGGTTTTAGTTCAGAGGTCACAGTCACAATTATTTCCGGGTCCTTGTATTGTAGTGGATCCTAAATGAATTTTGTCTGACAATCTCGTCCATCAAAGTCAGTGGGTGGGGCTAAAGTGATTCTAGTCCAATCCACTCCACTGTGAGTGTCGGAGCCAGAGTCTTGAGTTTTAGCAGTTTTAGCAGCAGCATAATTTGACTTTTTATTTCATAATTTAAACTTTTTTATCTCATAATTTTGAATATGAATATGAAATATGAAATGAAATATGAATAAATGAATAAATATTTATCTCAGAATTGTAACATTTCCATGAATCATGTTGGCTGTTGGTGTTTTCAGGAACACGTGGGCGACCTGGCGGCTCAGGTCAGGGAGGCGGAGCTTGAGGAAATGGTGGTAGAGTGTATTGGGACCCTGGCCAACCTGACCCTCCCAGACCTGGACTGGGCTCTGGTCCTGAAGGAGTACCACCTGGTCCCATACCTGAATGACTGCCTCAAACCAGGTACCCCCCACTTCCCCATCTCTGAACCCAACCCAGTCACCTGCTCATGACCTCTGACCTCTGACCAAACTGACACTTCATTATTTTTATGGTTATAATGTCTGTTTTATTTTTGGGTTCATTTCTGCACATCTTCAAATGAAACCTTAAACAAACCTTAAACACTACATTTTACTGTATTTTTTACTGCGTTCTAGTCCAGGACTCTCAACCTCATGTTCTTTATTTTCCACATTCAGTCTGATTTGATCTCCAATGGGTTGGACCAGTAAAATAATAACATAATAACCCAGAATCAATGATAATTCCACATTTTTGTCTTTGTTTTAGTGCAAAAAAGTCCCATTAAGTCATGAAAATACTTACATTTATAATGTATCCAGACAAAAAAAGACATGAATAAATAAGTGTAATTTTAAAGGGACAGTTCAGTATTTTTCAGATGAATGTGTTTGTCATCAGTGTCTTTACTCCGGTGCACCCACAGTGACTTACCCCCGACAGTGTCCCGTGAGCCCAGTTCTGGTCCGGTTTTGGTCAAAGCCAAAGTAGTCCCGGCAGGTTTCCTGGGGTCAACAAAATACAACATGTTTCTTCTCAAAACAGTATGTGTTGGAATGAGTGATTTGCATAACAAAACCGTCATGGAAAAAAAACTCACAGCTTTGCTTCCTTCAGGTTCTTGTGGTTCCTTCAGGTCCTTGTGGGTCCTTAAGGTTCTTGTGGTTCCTTAAGGTTGTTTTGGTTCCTTCAAGTTCCTGTGGTTCCTTTAGGTTCTTGTGGTTCCTTTCGGTTCTTGTGGTTCCTTAAGGTTGTTTTCGTTCCTTCAAGTTCCTGTGGTTCCTTCAGGTTCTTGTGTTTCCTTCAGGTTCTTGTGGTTCCTTTAGGTTCTTGTGGTTCCTTCACGTTCTTGTGGTTCCTTAAGGTTGTTTTTGTTCCTTCAAGTTCCTCTGGTTCCTTTAGGTTCTTGTGGTTCCTTTTGGTTTTTCTGGGTTCTTCAGGTTCTTGTGGTTCCTTTAGCTTCTTGTGATTCTTTGAAGTTCTTGTCGTTCCTTCAGGTTCTGCTGAGGACGACCTGGTTCTGGAAGTGGTGATCCTGATCGGCACCGTGTCCATGGACGACTCCTGCGCCGCCATCTTGGCTCAGTCTGGACTCATCCCGGCTCTGATCCAGCTGCTCAACGGTAACGAATGCGTCCCAGGACCTTAAAGAACCAACCATGTCTATGTTAAACTAATGAAGACAGAAAACAGCAGGAAAGTCCAACATCTGTCAAATTCACATCCACATTCAGATCACTTTATCAGACCCTCCAGGATTTCGTGATGCTGCAAATTTGCAACTTCAACACAAATTCAGCCAATCCCTGTCAATTCAGCGCCTTGTTTCAATTTTAACCAATGACTGACACTTTCTTTTGCCCATTTTTCACTCATGCGGACAAAGTCGTGATGAGCTATTGCCATCCCACTTCGTCCATCGCCCGTCCGGCGGCGGCATCATCGTCGTCATCGTCCACAATTCACTAAAATTTCTTCTCCTCCCTCAATTCTCAACGAATTATAATTCTGATTCATTTATTCAATAGATTGAAGGATTAGGCACAAAATTTATCACTTTGTTGAATTTTAAAATTGTAAACCATTTGTTCTTAACTCTACATAATTTTCCAGTCTGGCACTAAAATTGCTTCTTCTCCCTCAATTTTCAATGGATTTCAATTCTGATTTTAAGATCTATTGAATGACTCCCTTTTGTTGATAACAGACATCACAGCTGATGAGCACAGGGACATAAACTGTCCTCTGTTTTGGCTCTTCTTTTTTTTCCCTTTTTTTTTCTCTTGGAAATGTTGTGAACTATGTGTAACTGTAAATACTGCAGTTGTCATATATGCTATGTATGGTTACTTGCTAATTCAATTTGAAAAGTTCAATCCAATTTTATTCATAAAAACCTAAATCACAACAAAGTCATCTCACAGGCTTTTTACAAAAACACAATCAACCACAGAAATAGATAAAAGGTTCCCAGCATCCCCTGTCCTTAGACCCTCCTTCTCGGCGACAAAATGCTAATGAGCTAGGCAATGTATGGTTACCTGAATAGGCAGCTATGCTAATGAGCTAATTAGCTTTTTACTGTTGAGGAGGTTTAGCACAGGAATCAGACTGTTTTTGTATTTGCTTTTAAAAATACCCAACAGACCCAAACACCATTGACATGAAAAGTATTCCCTGACAACTTAATGTCAATTCACACAGCTGTTAGCTTACAGACTGACACGCTAACATTTGCTTTAGCTAAAGGTACCTTCCACATTAAATGATAACTAGCTCACTAGCTAGCCCTTACAAATTAACTTTATTCAAACAGCATCCAGCTTAAACAGATATTTTTGCAGACCCTCCAGGATTTCACCATGTTGTGATTTGCAACTTCAACGCGAATTCAACCAATCCCTGTGAATTCAGTGTGACGTTACAATTTTAACCAATCACCGCAACTTTGCCGCAAAAAGTGACCAATCATTTGTGATGTCTTTAGCTGCTCCTTCTGCCTTTTCCTGTTTACCTTACAGTTCCCCAACCCTTACCCATGATGCACTAGTACCAACAGGTGCATTTGGAAGGGTACTTTTTTTGCTGCATTATCACCCAGGTAATATTTTATTTGCCATATTTGAAAGCTTGTCTTTATATCTTTGTGTCTTTGTTGTTTGTACACAGTACACAGAAGGGCATTAACGACTTTGTTTTTTTTCAAGTCGACTTAACCGCCAATAAAGTCTGAGTGATGTGTCGTGATGATGTCATCACATTGTCAGCTGAGGAACAACACAGACATGAAGCTAAAGAAAAAAGAACTAAATAAAAATACAGACACACGTCTGTCCAGCAATGAGCAACTGCAACGTAACAACGTCCACTGACAAGACACAAGCATCAACATTTTAACCCAACAAAACAAAGGCTAATGTTAGCAAAGAGTTTTCTGTTAAATTTAATTGAACTACATCAGTAGGTGAACATATGTCCCCATTTAGTCTGGACCCACAGCTCTAAAACCAAACTGTCCAGACGTCTGTCACGCGTCCTCACTTTTTCTATGAAGTACAAAAACTTTAAGGCAGCGACCAAGACACACACCACACTGTCCACATCATGTTTGGAAAAAAAGTAAGAGACAGTGACAGACACACATGCAATGTGTGTTTTTGTTTTCTTAGCCCACCGCAACTGTGGTACCTGCAGCAGCCATGTGTTGTTTAGATCTGACTGTATTTATGCACCGAGAGAGAGAGAGAGAGACAGAGAGAGGGAGACAGAGAGAGAGAGAGAGACAGAGAGAGGGAGACAGAGAGAGAATAAAACAGACACATCCTCTAGTCCAGGGGTTCTCAAACTTTTTTGGCCCAGGTCCCCCTTGGAGGGGTGACATTTTTCCATGTCCCCCCTCATCCTCGCGATACTGAAAATGATAAAAAAACACTTCAACAATGATTATTATGAAACAATGATAACCTTTTTTAATAGTGCTTTTGTGCAAACCTGTCACGGATCGGGGTGAGGTGAAAGGAGAGGACTCCAATGCACAGTACTGAAGGGCAAAATAATTTAATAACAAAACAAAACTGCCTCTGGGCAGGGCGGTGTGGAAACCCCCTGAGTAGGGCGGCGTTGAACCCTTCCGGGCGGAAGACCCTCAGGACTGAGTGGCCTGAGAGGTCTGGGTTGGTAGCAGGAGCAACTGGACTGGTCTGACTGAGGACCAAGGAGACTGATTGGGTGGGGTCACCACGGACTCTGGCTGAGACAGGAACAAGACAAAACGAAGAAACGGGCAACAGGCAGGGACAGGAAACAGACAGGCAGAAACGAACAACAAGCAAGGACAGGGGACAGAAACCAGCAACGGGCAACAGGCAGGGACCGGGGACAGAAAACAGCAACGGGCAACAGGCAGGGACAGGGAACAGAAGCCAACCACGGGCAACAGGCAGGGACCGGGAACAGAAGCCGACCACGGGCAACAGGCAGGGACCGGGGACAGAAGCCAGCAACGGGCAACAGGCAGGGACAGGGGACAGAAGCCAACCACGGGCAACAGGCAGGGACAGGGGACAGAAGCCAACCACGGGCAAGAGTCAGGGACAGGGGACAGAAGCCAACCACGGGCAACAGGCAGGGACAGGGGACAGAAGCCAACCACGGGCAAGAGTCAGGGACAGGGGACAGAAGCGAGCAACGGGCAAGAGTCAGGGACAGGAACAGACAGAAAAGACCAACGACAGACCAAGACCGACGAAAAGACGAAAAGCCAAAAGACAAGACGAAAAGCCAAAAGACAAGACGAAAAGCCAAAAGACAAGACGAAAAGCCAAAAGACAAGACGAAAAGCCAGAAACTCGGAACGCTAGCCAGAAACTCGGAACGCTAGCCAGAAACTCGGAACGCTAGCCAGAAACTCGGAACGCTAGCCAGAAACTCGGAACGCTAGCCAGAAACTCGGAACGCTAGCCAGAAACTCGGAACGCTAGCCAGAAACTCGGAACGCTAGCCAGAAACTCGGAACGCTAGCCAGAAACTCGGAACGCTAGCCAGAAACTCGGAACGCTAGCCAGAAACTCGGAACGCTAGCCAGAAACTCGGAACGCTAGCCAGAAACTCGGAACGCTAGCCAGAAACTCGGAACGCTAGCCAGAAACTCGGAACGCTAGCCAGAAACTCGGAACGCTAGCCAGAAACTCGGAACGCTAGCCAAAAACTCGGAACGCTAGCCAAAAACTCGGAACGCTAGCCAAAAACACGGAACGCTAGCCAAAAACACGGAACGCTAGCCAAAAACACGGAACGCTAGCCAAAAACACGGAACGCTAGCCAAAAACACGGAACGCTGGGCAGGAAAACACAGAACGGGCCAGATACACAGACCGCTTAAGCCGGATACACAGACCGCTTAAGCCGGATACACAGACCGCTTAAGCCGGATACACAGAACGCTTAAGCCGGATACACAGAACGCTTAAGCCGGATACACAGAACGCTTAAGCCAGAGACACAGAACGCTTAAGCCAGAGACACAGAACGCTTAAGCCAGAGACACAGAACGCTTAAGCCAGAGACACAGAACGCTTAAGCCAGAGACACACAGAACGCTAGAAAGCGACACACAACGCTAGAAAGCGACACACAACGCTAGAAAGCGACACACAACGCTAGAAAGCGACACACAACGCTAGAAAGCGACACACAACGCTAGAAAGCGACACAGAACGCTAGAAAGCGACACAGAACGCTAGAAAGCGACACAGAACGCTAGAAAGCGACACAGAACGCTTAAGCCAGGAACACAGAACGCTTAAGCCAGGAACACAGAACGCTTAAGCCAGGAACACAGAACGCTTAAGCCAGGAACACAGAACGCTTAAGCCAGAAACACGGAGCACTTAAGCCAGGAACACAGAGCGCTTAAGCCAGGAACACAGAACGCTAGGAAGGAACACAGAACGCTAGGAAGGAACACAGAACGCTAGGAAGGAACACAGAACGCTAGGAAGGAACACAGAACGCTAGGAAGGATATACAGGGCGCTAGGAAGGATATACAGGACGCTGGGCAGATAAACTGAATGTTGGGGCAGGGAAACATAACTAACTGGGAAATACACAGACAGGGACAGAACGCAAGACTGGACAGACCTTAGACAGAACAAAACGGGGAAAACTAAAAACAAAAAGGGTCCCTTCAGCACTGGCGGAGTCCAGATGGTGGCAGGACCATTCTGTCACGGATCGGGGTGAGGTGAAAGGAGAGGACTCCAATGCACAGTACTGAAGGGCAAAATAATTTAATAACAAAACAACATAAAAACAAGACAAACACAACCTGGGGGTGGACGACCAGAGTCCGTGGTGATGATGAGTGTCCGGGTTATGGTGATTGGGGAGATGGAAGCAAAAGTCCGGGTTATGGAGGTGACAAATCTGAATGGTCCTGCACTGGCAGCTACAAGCCTTACTGCTTATATAGCCACCGATTAGGAACGGCTTGCAGCTGCGCAGTGCAGGACCAGGTGAGTGTGGAGATTGGGGGAAAGGTCACTGGAGCGGAGGTCATGACAAAACCAGCCACATTTTCAGGTATTATAATATAAATGAACACTTCAGAAACAACAATTTTAAATAATTTTAAAATAATAAACGGAACAAAAGACACACAAAACCATGTGTGTGTGTGTGTGTGTGACAGACAGACAGACAAAGACTTCTGGTGGAATTTTGGTCTCCCATCATTGTTCTCAATGAAGCCAAACTCAATATAACTATCAATGTACTTTCTCTTTTTAGGGTTAGGGCGTTTGTTTTTGTCATTGTCATTTTCATTGTCATTTCTTTTACCACTTCTTGAGGAACTTGGCGGACACAAAAATTGATCCATGTTCGCTGCAGGGTGGCTAAAAATAGCCTGTGACTCGCTCCGTCTCAATTTAGTCAAGCTGGCGTCAAACAGCGCTGTTACTTCCGCCCGCTCGCTACAAAATAAAACTTCCGCATTTCAAAATAAAACAGCAAAAAAACAAAAAACAAAACCGTGAATAATTTCGCGTACCCCCTGGACATGTGCCACGTCCTCCTAGGGGTCCGCGGACCCCAGTTTGAGAACCGTGGCTCTAGTCGACTAGAAGATGTGTCTGTTAATGCCCTACTACACAGTACACAGTACACAGTACACAGTACACAGTACTAGTAATAATGTTTTTTTTTTACTGTCTGAGACATTTATATTATGTTTTATAACTTCATGTAGTGCTGTGAGGTCATATGAAATGTAACCTTTGAACCAACAGAAAAACATATATATTTTGTTGTGTTTTTCTAATCCTCATAATCGTTTATTTTCCATCTCAGTAAAAGGTAGTTTTGAGGATTTATACCACAATGACTTTGAATTCATTTTCCAGCAATAAATATTTGAAATATTAGTTAATTTTGATTACAAAAATGGAAAGTCTTTTGAACGTCCCAGGTGAATAAGGCCCATGTATATTAAATGAATGAAGTCAACAGCAGAAAAGTCCAACATCCGTCCACTGTGAGAATGAAACAGGAAACACAAATGTCTGAATCAGGTTTTTGTGTCATTTGTAGAAAGTTTAACACTGGCTCCATATGCACCATTGGACACAGGAGGTGAATATTTGACATTTGTTTTCATTTCGTAACTGCAACCACTGATTATTTCATTCTGTATTAACCCTCGGGAGTCCTGGGACATGTCGGCGCCTCCTGATGACATCACCAATTTAAGACGAGTAGCAGCAACACAGAGCGCCGCTGAGTCTGCATTTGAACTGGTGTGAAAGTACAGGCGTTGTTCTCATACTGTGAAGGGTTGAGCAGCAGACAAAGCAAAGACAATAAAACGTGTCCTCATCAACTTCAGTCCATGAAGACACACTGCACTGGAACTGTCCCAATGTCAAAAATACACTATTTCCACTCTTTTACAGTTAGTCCAACAACGGAGACAAATAGCCAGTACTTTAGTTACGGTTTTTACAGGATGAAAGGAAAAGGTGTTTTAATCTTTCTCTGTCTTCTGTACTTATTGTGTTCTTTAAACGTTTGGGAGGAAAACTTCGAAAAAATTATAATGTCTGAAAAAATATATTCATTTTTTTTATTTTATTTTTTCTTCTGGTGGTAAATAGGGGGTTATGCTAATGAGCTAATTAGCAAATTGCCCTTTTTTCTATTTCCCTCATTTTTACCCTTCCTTTTTCCATTTTTTTTCTTTTTTTCCCACTTTTTTCGCTGTTTTGCCATTCTTTTTTACAATGTTTCCCTATTTTTGTTCCCTTCTTTTCCATGTATTCCCCTTTGCCCTTCCTTCCCCCCCTTTTTCACTCTTTTGCCCTTATTTTTTATTTTTTCTCTTTTCAAGTAAGCATAGCTTTATTCAAACAGCAGGCAGCTTAAACAAATATTTTTTAAAAGCAAATACAAAAACAGTCTGATTCCTATGCTAAACCTCCTCAACAATAAAAACCTCATTATCTCATGAGCATAGCTGCGTGTTCAGGTAACCATACATAGCCTAGCTCATTAGCATTAGCAGGTAACTGTACATAGCCTAGCTCATTAGCATTAGCAGGTAACTGTACATAGCCTAGCTCATTAGCATTAGCAGGTAACCATACATAGCCTAGCTCATTAGCATTAGCAGGTAACTGTACATAGCCTAGCTCATTAGCATTAGCAGGTAACTGTACATAGCCTAGCTCATTAGCATTAGCAGGTAACCATACATAGCCTAGCTCATTAGCATTAGCAGGTAACCATACATAGTCTATATGTCAATTGCAGTATTCACAGTTCACAACAGTTCACAGGTTACAGATAAATAACTTTATCCAGGTACAGACGACTCACCTTGGATCAACTGGACAAATGTCGAGTCCTTCAGGAAAAATACAAAAATCTACCTCCAGTGCTGTGATTGGCTAGAGGGGCCGGGGACTGTCTTCCAGGCACACATGCCTTGGAAGCTGGGTTGGGGGTTCAAAACCCCATGAAACATTACATTGGAATACACATCAGCTCCTAGGTGAGCCAATCACAGGCCTGTGTTTCAGCCACAGACGATTCAGACTCAGACATTTGTTTGTTTGTTCATATGTGTAAAATAAAGTAAATTTGTATGTCCTATTCATAAACTAACAACTTCAGTCCCATCCTGCCATCACATCACTCAATAACAAAATGGCTGCCAGTCTTCTGTCAGTCTGTCCCAGGACGGACAACTGTGGATACAAAGGGTGCATGCGAGAGTGGCCAAAAAAGTACATTATTATTATTATTATTATTATTATTATTATTAAATCACCCATAGGTGTGAAAGTGAGAGTGATTGTTTGTCTATATATGTTCAGTCCTAAGAAAAACTGGAGGCTCATACAGGGTGACCTCTGACCCCACCTTCACCTGCTGGAGCTGGATTAGACCCCAGTGACCCCTGTGACCCTCATGATGAGACGAGACTGAATACTGCCCCCCTGGTGGACTGAATATAATATTTAATTTTGATGTGAAGCATTTTCACAGTAATATAATGAATAAATATTCAGCAAATATTATTCGAATATCTACATTAATTTCCAAATGAAATTCGCATATAATTTTTGCGCAAAGGTCAAAGGTCTACTTGCTCTCCTTCACTCAGAACCAGTTGTCAGTCTTCACGTCCTCACGTCCCACTGTTGTTTTTGTCTTCCAGCTCGTCAGGAGGATGATGAGTTCGTGTGTCAGATCGTCTACGTCTTCTATCAGATGGTTTTCCACGAAGCCACCAGAGACGTCATCGTCAAAGACACTCGTATCCTTCAGACTCTAGTGAACTCTTAAGCTCCGCCCCTCGGCCCTGTTTATCCCCTCTGCGTCTCCATGGAAACCCTGTAACCCTGCGCCTTGTGCCAGTGATTGCAGATATGTTTTGTGTCAGCATGTTCTGATGGATGTTTTTCTTTGTGCACTGGAGAACAGCAGAGAACAGCAGAGGAATGTTCCGCCTTCATTCTCCTGGACTGGGATCAGTTCATCACAGGAAATGGACGAGCTGGCGTTTGGCTTCAGGGCACCTGTCTCTGCTCTGTATCTATGACCCCCCCCCCCCCAACACACACACACCACCAATTAGATTCCTGTCCAGGGTTCATAAAGGCAGAGGTGGTTCTTTTACAGCATTTTAGTGGTAAATGTTAAATGTTCTTCACTTCTATAGTTCTGTTCCACCTTCATGGTTCAAAGCTCTTTACATTAGCTTCACATTCACCCATTCATACACACTCATACACCAGTAGGTTTATAAGGTCAGTCCTACTGGGAGACTAACAAAGGGTTTAGTGTCTTTGTCTAAGGACACTTGGACATGTGGACAGACAGAACTGGAACGCCAACCAACTCTCAGTAATTTCCTCGGCCATTTTTACTGCATTTGACTTTATTTTTACTACATTTTAGTGAATTTTTAGTACATTTTTACTGCATTTAATGGATTTTTACTGTATTTTACTCTATCTTTCGTGCATTTCGTGAAATTTCTTCCTCCCAGTTCCATCACTGTCAGCCCCAGTTTACAGGCCCTTTTTACTGGGTCCTCCACCAACACAACCAGGGGTGGTACCACAATAACCATGGACTTCTGCACTGGTACTAGTGGAACCATCTGATAGATCAAACTGTTGCCAAACCCAGTCAGAAGAAGAGTGAAAAGATCATTTCCATTAACAAACGCTTCCAAAGTCGTCCTCTGTTCATGTTTTAAGGAATGAACATGTGGTAGAGTCGACAAAACACTGGAAATAGACGAGTCCATGTGGACACTCGAGTACTGAAGGCACGCTGCTGCTGTTGTGTATCTGAAAAGACTACACTGCCGTCGCTTCTGCTTAACGTCACACCAAACAATGCTTCTGGGTAGTCCCACCCTGTGACACTGATTGGCTCCTTCGTTTAGAAACAGATTGGATCCCGTGCTCCTCAGATGGTTGTGTGAGCGCAGTGTAACGCAGCCAGATGATGTAAGTCAGGTTAGTACAACTACTGGTGGGAAAAAATACTCTGGTAAAAGTAGAAGCTTTACTGAAGTAAAAGTAAAAAAGTACAACTTCTGAACTGTAATAAAGCAAAACTGCATTATTTTTGCTATGGATGAAATAATCTTGATTTAAGCAGAAAAAAAAACATTTTACCAGTAAAATGAAAACATAATAACCTATAAATGACAACTACACATTTATGTCATTGTTTTAGTAGAAAATCTTAGATTCAAAGAAGAACAAAAGGTGTGAGAAGCTGTCTGTTTGGGATGACATCACACACACACACACACACACACACACTCACACACATATATAATCGTTTACATGTCTCATGAGGACCAAGTTTGTAATCAAGTAACCATTGAGTAGTGAGTGTAAACTTTTATCTTTTTTTAACAAAATAAAAATAATTATTATATATATTTTTGTATTAAATTAAAAATAAATGTAAAAAGTAAAAATGAATAAATACAATAACAATAATTAAAAACTAAACAAATAAATAAAATAATAATTATAAATTTAATTAAATTTAAAAATAAGTAAAAATGAATAAATAAATACAAAAATATCATTTAAAAATAAATAAAATAAATAATATCTAATAATAATGAATAAATAAATAAATAAAAATATATTTAAAATAAGTACTTTTTTTGTTCATAAAGTAAACTAATTTTCAAACCTTTGAAAGATACATGTTTCTCTTTACACCTGTTTCCCTCATGCTTTATGGGGATTTCTATTTTACTAGTGGGGACCTTTATTTATATTTAACCCTTGTGGGGACCTTAATTCTGGTCCCCATAGTGTCATAGGTCCCCATTATGTGACTGTGTAAACATATCAATGCCCCCATGAATATAGAAATACAAGCACATGAGGACCAAGTTTGTAATCAAGTATCCACTGGATAGTGAGTGTTTTAAATACAATAAAATTAAGTAAAATAAAAGGTAATAAAATTTTTTAAATAAATGTAAAAAAAAAAGATAAAAAATTAATATAATAATAATAATAATAATAATAATATTTAAAATAATATTAGCAATAATAAATAAATGGGAAAAATAAATCAAATAATTGTTAAAAATACATAGAAATAAATCCTTTTTTAAATTTTTTACAGTAAACATCTTCAAACCTTTGAAAAATGCATGTTTCCCTCATGCTTTATGGGGACCTCTGGAAAATATCAAATGAATGTATTTATAGGGCCACATCATTTCTATTTTACTAGTGGGGACCTTTATATTTAACCCTCGTGGGGACCTCAATTTTGGTCTCCATAGTGTCAGAGGTCGCCATGGTGTGACTATGTAAACATACCAATGACCCCATAAAGATAGAAATACAATCCCACACACACCTCTGTGACCAACTCTTGTCCTTAACCCACTAAACTCCAGAGGCTCCAGCGTATCTCATCGACCTGATGCACGACAACAACACAGAGATCCGTAAAGTGTGTGACAACACCCTGGACATCATCAGTGTGAGTAGAAGATTCTACTGAATTCTACCCCCCCCCCCCAAAAAAAAAAAAAATCTGATACTATATACAAACTAGTATTCACAGAATGTTTAATCTCGTCCATATTTTGTGCTCATCTCCAGTTTCTATGACAACCTGTTTTTGAATTGGAGCCAATAATGTGATTTTGACTTTTCTACTAAATGCGACCTTGACCTTTGACCTTTTGCAATATTGATAATATGGTTATATACATATATGTGTCAGTGTGTGTAATATTATGATAATATATCCAGTATTGATTAAGTTATAGTGTGATATGTCTATGTTTGACACACAAACAGTGTTACATTAGTTAATTTGGACACATGTCACCTTTGACCTCCAGAGATCTGAAAAGCTATTGGTCGTTGGTGATAACACACACACACAGACTGTGCTGTGGTTCAGTTGGTAGAGCAGCCTTTAGCCTTTATTTAAAACCTTCAATTATTTCTACAACTGTTCAATTGAATTGTGCTAAAAATGTTCATCAGATTAATCACAATGGATTCATCTGTGTTAACGTGTTAACTTTGACACAATGAATCTGAATGAATCCGACCAGTAGTTTTGTGGGAGGAGACGTTTGAAGGAATTGCTAATGATGCTAATGGCTGAAGCTAATAGCTCATGGCCAGTGGGCTGGGGAGCGAAAAGAAAGAACCAACAGTAGAAGAAAACATGCCAGAGGTTCTAGGGTCCTGGTTCTGTTTTCAGTTCTTCCAGAGCCTCTAATCTCTACGCAGGAGTTTATTTTGACTCCATAATACGGCGAAGCTCTGGTTTTCTGCAGCATAATTAAATTAAAACACAGATGAGACTGACGACCACCAGACCCCAGAGAAACAACCCCACGTTAAAAACAGTGAAATGAAATCCAAACATGTCCAAAACATGTTCAGGTGGAAGGTGCTGGAAATGTCCACAAACACTCCATTCAGTTTGAGTTCAGACTCAAACATGTCTAAAGAACCTGAGCTTCGTTTGCTTCTAAACCAGACGGACGTGAAGACTCTGAAGCAGCCAAGTCGAGTTCGAAACACAGAAAAAACTAAAAACACAAAGTGACTCAGTTTTTAACATATTTATTTTATTACTTTATTATGTTTTGACCGGCGTTGGTTGGTTGGTTTGTGTTTGTGGACAAGATACTGTAACTCAAAAACCTATGGGAGGACTTTGATGATATTGTCAGGGTAGGTTGGTAATGATTAGATTATGGTGGTGATCATGGGGGGGGTCTACCTTGGCGGAGGTCTGTGCTCTCAGAGGGCTCTTCTAGTGTATAATGTAATACCGTATTTTGTGGACTACAAAGAGCAATTAAAAAACATACATTTTCAACAAAAATGACAGAAGACCTTATTAATTCTTAGTTCTGGTTGTGTATAGCGACTGGAAATTTCTGGTCTAGACATCAGACAGGTGAGGGAAGAGGTCCGGGGTCACAGGTCAGCACAGGCGAGTCACTGCAGATCCTGTCATCCATGGCTCCCACGCAGACACTGTCAAGAGAGCCACCACTCCCCCCAGGGGGGGAGGGGGGAAGGGGACACCAGGTGACTCACCATGAACAGACTTGGTATGAAAGAAAAATGACAAAAAGAGAGAAAGAGCGACATTGGAGTGAACTAATGCAGTATTTAAAGCTAGAGGAAAATACTAGGGCTGTAAAGATAAACCGATTTGAGTTGGTTCTGGGTCTGTGTCGTATCAGATCGCAGTGAATCGGTTCTGGAATGACAGAGGATTCAAGTTTGCAGGAGGATGGAAGATAGTCCTCATTTCAGTGTGATGGTGGTGCAAATAAACTGTCAGTGGTAGTCTATGAACTGTCTGTGGTAGTCTATAAACTGTCGGTGGTAGTCTATAAACTGTCAGTGGTAGTCTATAAACTGTCAGTGGTAGACCATGAACTGTCAGTGGTAGTCTATAAACTGTCAGTGGTAGTCTATAAACTGTCAGTGGTAGTCTATGAACTGTCTGTGGTAGTCTATGAACTGTCTGTGGTAGTCTATAAACTGTCAGTGGTAGTCTATGAACTGTCTGTGGTAGTCTATAAACTGTCGGTGGTAGTCTATAAACTGTCAGTGGTAGTCTATAAACTGTCAGTGGTAGACCATGAACTGTCAGTGGTAGTCTATAAACTGTCAGTGGTAGTCTATAAACTGTCAGTGGTAGTCTATGAACTGTCTGTGGTAGTCTATGAACTGTCTGTGGTAGTCTATAAACTGTCAGTGGTAGTCTATAAACTGTCAGTGGTAGACCATGAACTGTCAGTGGTAGTCTATAAACTGTCAGTGGTAGTCTATAAACTGTCAGTGGTAGTCTATAAACTGTCGGTGGTAGTCTATAAACTGTCAGTGGTAGTCTATAAACTGTCAGTGGTAGACCATGAACTGTCAGTGGTAGTCTATAAACTGTCAGTGGTAGTCTATAAACTGTCAGTGGTAGTCTATGAACTGTCTGTGGTAGTCTATGAACTGTCTGTGGTAGTCTATAAACTGTCAGTGGTAGTCTATGAACTGTCTGTGGTAGTCTATAAACTGTCGGTGGTAGTCTATAAACTGTCAGTGGTAGTCTATAAACTGTCAGTGGTAGACCATGAACTGTCAGTGGTAGTCTATAAACTGTCAGTGGTAGTCTATAAACTGTCAGTGGTAGTCTATGAACTGTCTGTGGTAGTCTATGAACTGTCTGTGGTAGTCTATAAACTGTCAGTGGTAGTCTATAAACTGTCAGTGGTAGACCATAAACTGTCAGTGGTAGACCATGAACTGTCAGTGGTAGTCTATAAACTGTCAGTGGTAGTCTATAAACTGTCAGTGGTAGTCTATGAACTGTCTGTGGTAGTCTATAAACTGTCAGTGGTAGTCTATAAACTGTCAGTGGTAGACCATAAACTGTCAGTGGTAGACCATGAACTGTCAGTGGTAGTCTATAAACTGTCAGTGGTAGTCTATAAACTGTCAGTGGTAGTCTATAAACTGTCAGTGGTAGACCATGAACTGTCAGTGGTAGACCATGAACTGTCAGTGGTAGTCTATAAACTGTCAGTGGTAGTCTATAAACTGTCAGTGGTAGTCTATGAACTGTCTGTGGTAGTCTATGAACTGTCAGTGGTAGACCATAAACTGTCTGTGGTAGTCTATAAACTGTCGGTGGTAGTCTATAAACTGTCAGTGGTAGTCTATGAACTGTCAGTGGTAGTCTATGAACTGTCAGTGGTAGTCCATGAACTGTCAGTGGTAGTCTATAAACTGTCAGTGGTAGTCTATAAACTGTCAGTGGTAGTCTATGAACTGTCTGTGGTAGTCTATAAACTGTCAGTGGTAGTCTATAAACTGTCAGTGGTAGACCATAAACTGTCAGTGGTAGACCATGAACTGTCAGTGGTAGTCTATAAACTGTCAGTGGTAGTCTATGAACTGTCTGTGGTAGTCTATGAACTGTCAGTGGTAGACCATAAACTGTCTGTGGTAGTCTATGAACTGTCAGTGGTAGACCATAAACTGTCTGTGGTAGTCTATAAACTGTCAGTGGTAGTCTATGAACTGTCTGTGGTAGTCTATGAACTGTCAGTGGTAGACCATAAACTGTCTGTGGTAGTCTATAAACTGTCAGTGGTAGTCTATAAACTGTCAGTGGTAGACCATAAACTGTCAGTGGTAGACCATGAACTGTCAGTGGTAGTCTATAAACTGTCAGTGGTAGTCTATAAACTGTCAGTGGTAGTCTATGAACTGTCTGTGGTAGTCTATAAACTGTCAGTGGTAGTCTATAAACTGTCAGTGGTAGACCATAAACTGTCAGTGGTAGACCATGAACTGTCAGTGGTAGTCTATAAACTGTCAGTGGTAGTCTATAAACTGTCAGTGGTAGTCTATAAACTGTCAGTGGTAGACCATGAACTGTCAGTGGTAGACCATGAACTGTCAGTGGTAGTCTATAAACTGTCAGTGGTAGTCTATAAACTGTCAGTGGTAGTCTATGAACTGTCTGTGGTAGTCTATGAACTGTCAGTGGTAGACCATAAACTGTCTGTGGTAGTCTATAAACTGTCGGTGGTAGTCTATAAACTGTCAGTGGTAGTCTATGAACTGTCAGTGGTAGTCTATGAACTGTCAGTGGTAGTCCATGAACTGTCAGTGGTAGTCTATAAACTGTCAGTGGTAGTCTATAAACTGTCAGTGGTAGTCTATGAACTGTCTGTGGTAGTCTATAAACTGTCAGTGGTAGTCTATAAACTGTCAGTGGTAGACCATAAACTGTCAGTGGTAGACCATGAACTGTCAGTGGTAGTCTATAAACTGTCAGTGGTAGTCTATGAACTGTCTGTGGTAGTCTATGAACTGTCAGTGGTAGACCATAAACTGTCTGTGGTAGTCTATTAACTGTCGGTGGTAGTCTATAAACTGTCAGTGGTGGTCTATGAACTGTCAGTGGTAGTCCATGAACTGTCAGTGGTAGTCTATAAACTGTCAGTGGTAGTCTATAAACTGTCAGTGGTAGACTATGAACTGTCAGTGGTAGACAGGAACTGTCAGTGGTAGTCTATAAACTGTCAGTGGTAGACCATAAACTGTCAGTGGTAGACCATAAACTGTCAGTATTAGTCTATGAACTGTCAGTGGTAGTCTATGAACTATCAGTATTATTTTATGAACTGTCAGTCTGGTCAGTGGTGGTCAGTGGTGGTCTGTTGTTGTCAGTCTGGTCATACCAGGTTAATGGTCAAACCTCTGGTCCTGGATCAGATCTGAGGCTGGCCATAAAAGCGTCTTTGAGGCGTTGACGTTCGCTCTGACAGATTCATCATCTGGACGATAAGCAGACCCCAAAAACCTGGACCTGGACCCCAGCAGGCCCCGTGGGGACCCTCCACCCCCTGTTGCCATAGTGACAGGTCTGTTGACCAGAAGCTGGACTCAGACACGGTCGGTTCATGTAGTTTCGGCTCCACCTCTTCAAAGCGTGGGTGTGTTTAGCCAGTGGGCGGGGCTAACTCAGCGCCACGTGGCGGCGGGTGCTGCATCGTGTGTCGGTCTCTGCTTTCCGTCGTTCCTGGCTGACGCTGTCCAGATCCTTTGCTCTGCTTTCATGTGGTTCAGGTCTTAATAGGTCTGACTGATAATTTGAATGAAACACTTCCTCTGGTCAGCGCTCCACCACGCTGTAAACTGCACTTAATGACACTGATCTGAGGTCTGGCACTGATCACAGGCCCACCGCAGCTGTCACTCAATGGCCCGTCAGGAATCCATCAGGTGTTTAATACTACATCAGCAGCAGAGGAACACAGGCCCAAACATCCACCTAGTTCTGAGCGCTTCATGACTCACCAGGGTTAATCACCTGGACCCTTTAAGTCACTCACACTGAACCCAACGACGGCGAAGCTAACAACACCATTTATAAATGATAAATTCATTCACATAAATACATATTATAATCTTTTCATGCTGTTGAGGCGGCTGTGGCTCAGTTGGCAGAGCGGGTCAGTCTATGACCGTAAGGTCTACGGTTAATGTCCCATCTCTGGGACATTAACCTTGGGTAAAGACACTGAACCCTTTGTTAGTCTCCCAGTAGGACTGACAGAACCTTAGAAACCTACTGGTGTATGAGTGTGTGTGAATGGCTTTGAGCACCATGAAGGTGGAACACAACTATAGTAGTCCTACAGTACCACTATCCTGCATGTTTTAGACGTATCCCTCTGTCGTCAAGCTCTGCAGGAGCCTGATAATGACCGTCAGGTGAGTTAGAAGATGGAAACATCTAAAACATGCAGGATAGTGGTACTTTAGGATCAGGGTTTTGAACCACTATATAAGTGCAGAACATTTACCATTTATTGCATACAGAGGGATTTGAAACACAACCCCCAACGATGAAGCACCACTAGACCCATACATGGAATGAATAGCCTAGCCTAGCCTGCTAGGCTAGGCTAGGCTAGGCTAACCATCTAGAGCAGGGGTGCACAAACTTGTTTTTAGGAAGGGCCACATCTCAGCATGTGCAGATAGATTACCAGGGGCCAGTGGTCCCTTCTGATAATTTTTAAACAGTAAAAATTACATAGAAATGCACAGTTCTATAACACTTTTGTCTTCATTGTTTTAATTGAATAGTTTAAAATGACATTGGAACCAAATCTAACCCACTCAGGTGTGAACAAATTAAAATAAATAGTTATTCCTTCCTTTTCCCTCTGGAATCAGTAACAGAACAAACTGTGGAGGATCTGGAGTTGATAAAAATCTGAACCACATGTTCATATTAAACATGACTTATATGAGGAATCATTACTCATCTGTTACTCACTAATTCAACGGCTGTTCACATTTAAGATTCAAAACATGTGACTCTTGTCTTTCACACAATCATTCAAACACTAATATTTTATGTTACACGTACAAATACATAACACCAGCAGTTATATAGACAACTATGATGGAAACTTTGTAGGTTGCCATGGTGACGGATTAATATAATTCAGGCTTGTGCTCACTTCTTGTCAGATGTTAGCATGTTTTGTTTGCTAGTGTCTTTCACTTCCTGTTAGCTAGTGGTGCTAGTAGTTAGGGGAGGCGGGGATAAAATTCACAATAAAATACATAAAAGTAAAATGTAGTAAAAATATACTAAAATGCACAAAATATAGAGTAAAATGTAGTAAAAATACATAAAAAATAAAGTAAAATGCACTAAAAATTACACTAAAATGGTATTTTCCGCTTGTTTCTCTCCCAATTGTCGCAGCGTCACTTTGTTAGCCAAAAGTTACATTGAACCAAACTACCGTATTTTCTGGACTATAAGATGCTACTTTTTCCCATATGTTTTGAACCATGAGGCTTATAGGTTTTCAACATAGATATCTGCAGCTTATAATCCGGTGCGGCTTGTATATCGTTTTTTTTTTTTTTTTTTTTTTTTTTTTTTAAATACAGCGGACCCAGCTTATATACAGGTGCGGCTTATGGTCCAGAAAATACAATAGACTGCTACGGAAGAACATTAGATTTGCTGTCGCTAGGGGAAGCTAGCATGGGTAGTGTTTCTGTGTATTTTTGTGCACTTTTTTACTATATTATATTCTACATTATTTATTTTCAGAACTATTAAAGGTGTTCATCAGATTTCCAGGACTAGACGAATGTTTTCAGGGTCAGTGGTTCAGATAATCAGACAACCTCAGGTCTACAGAGGTTCTTGATCCATGCCTTGGCTGAGGTTTGACGTCTCTGACTGTCTGCTTCTCAGGAATATGATGAGGAGTGGGGGAAGAAGATCCAGATGGAGAAGTTCCGCTGGTACAACAGTCAGTGGTTGGACATGGTAGAGACCCGGCAGGTGGACCAGGACAGAAACCGCTTCCTGTTCGCAGATGACACCGAGCCCTTCATGCTCCACGAGGACATTCTGGAGAAACCAGACCTGTTCTACAGCCCAGGTAGGAACTGGACCAGGACCAGATGTAAAGCCTAATTTATAAATTTTCATCCGGTTTTCATCCGGTTCCAGAGGTAATTTGACTCGTCAGTTTGTCCGTTGGTCAAGAGTTTAACAACCTGATGAGCTCCAGGTGAAACAGAACAATACCACAGGACATTGTGGGGGCAGTAGAGAGGCCCCAGAATTCCACCCACGAAGAAGGTTCCAACTAGGATTTTAAAAATGGTGATGGAGGATAGAATTAGTGAGCTGGTCAGAGGATATATCCATCTGTACGATACGATGGTACCTGGACACAGAAGCAGTGAAAATGTTTCTGCTCATCCATCTGACTCATCGGTAGAACCACTGACACCAGTTCACCATCAACTGTCCTTATATTCAGTGGACACACACTCCACCGTCAGTGTTTCATGCCTCCACAGTAAATTCATTTAAATCACCGCATCAATAGACGCCATGTTTCTTGAACCCTCGTTCGCTACTCGTTTCCACCCCCTAGAGGATTTCAATTGCAACATCCGCAGTATGGACAGAGGCATACATACCAGATAAAAAGCCCAAAATTATGAGATAAAAAGCCAACATTATGCAACAAAAAGTCAAAATTCCAGGATAAAAAAATCAAAATTGAGATAAAAAGTTCCAAAAAAGTCCAAATTATGCATCAAAATGATTATTTCTGGTCCATTTTTCATTCCTCCACAGTGAATACATCTAAATCACCACTTCAATAGACAGCATGTTTCTTGAACCCGTGACAATGTGACTCGTTAGCGCCACCTAGAGGATTTCAAACGCAACATCCATAACATGGGCGGAGGCATAAATACCAACGTCAGGAACAGGAAGATGAATTTCGTCCAGTTCTGGGGGAATACATTAGGCTGTAGACGTGTGTGTGCAGGTTTTAGATGCTTCAGGTAAATGTCCTGTGTTTGGGTCCAGACAGGGTGGTCTCTGCAGACGGAGTCCTCAGTCCAGATTTTTACTCCCATTTCCAGAACGGGGACCTGGATGGGCCGGCCTTCATCAGCAGGTACCCATAATCATCCTCTTCGGTCGTTCAACTCCTTCATGACACAAACTTCACATGACATTTTCAGTAAAGTTGTGATGTGGTCCAGAATAGATCCTCTTCAATGTTTGTGAATGTAGGTCAAAGGTCACAGTTACCCAAAGGCAGTGCAGGAACCCTCATTTTATAACATACCGGTAATTAATCTTGTGTAATCAGTGTGTGTATTTGTGCGTGTGTGTGTGTGTGTGTGTGTGCGCATGTGTGTGTGTGTGCAAAGACATATCATGCTATAACTCAATGAATACTTGAGATATTCACCATGAAATTACATGGACATATACATATAGATATTGTGCATCAGATGCAATGATTCAATTCAATTCAATTCAATTCAATTTTATTTATAAAGCCCTAAATCACAACAAAGTCGTCTCAGAGGGCTTTACAAAAACACAATCAACTACAGAAATACATGAAAAGTCCCAAGCATCCCCTGTCCTTAGACCCTCCTTCTTGGCAAGAAAAAACTTCAAAACCCAGTGGGAAAAAGAAGACATCTTGAGGAGAACCACATTGAAGGACAGATCCACTCCCATGGATGGACAGGCTATAGATGAACGTCCATTTATAAATGAAGGGGGGGGGCAGTGGTTGTGGTTCAGTTGGTAGAGTGGGTCGCCCTATGACTGAGACGTTGGCGGTTCGCGTCCCGGCTCTGGCTGTCCACATGTCGAAGTGTCCTTGGGCAAGACACTGAACCCTGACTTAGGCCCCCAGTAGGACTTACCGTAGACCTTAGAAACCTACTGGTGTATGAGTGTGTGTGTGAATGGGTGAATGAGAGGCTAATGTAAAGCGCTTTGAGCACCATGAAGGTGGAAAAGAACTATATAAATGCAGTCCATTTACCATTTACCATAGATGAACGGCCATGTATAAATGCAGGAGGGGGGGGCTGGTCCAGACAGGCAGGGGCAGGGGTCCGGGGTCACAGGTCAGCACAGGCGAGATACTGCAGATCCTGTCATCTATGGCTCCCGTGCAGCCACTGTCAGGAGAGCCACCACTCCCCCCAGGGGGGGGAGGAGGGGAAGAGGACACCAGGTGACTAGTCATGAACAGACTTGGTATGAAAGATAGGTTATAAAAATGACAGAAACAGGTGTGAGGGAGAGGAAGAGAAGAAAGAACTCAGTGTCTGTACTTCCCCCAGCATTCTAACTCCTAGGGCATCCATTTAAGTAAAGGTCAAAGGTCACAATTAACTAAAAGGTCAAAATCACATTATGGGTTATAACTCAAGAGTCACAGAACTTTCAGATTGGTACCAAATGATGCAGAATGAAGATTTATAAAATTGTCATGACCTACGACCAATAGTTTTTCAGATCTCTGGAGGTCAAAGGTGACATGTGGCCAAATTAACTTGTGTAACAGTGTGTGTGTCAAACATACACATATCATGCTATAACTTAATTAATACTAATTTTGGCTTTTATCATAATTTTGAGTTTTTAATTTAATAATTTTGACGTTTTATCATAATTTTGGCCTTTTGTCTCATAATGTTGGCATTGTGTTAGCATAGACATATCACACTAGAACGTAATGAATACTGGATATATTATCATAATATTACATGCACATATTTGTGGTTGATGTCGCACATATCTTTGGTTGATGTTGTACATATTTGTGGTTGATGTCGTACATATTTGTGGTAATGTGTTACGTATTTGTGGTCGATGTCGCACATATTTGTGGTTGATGTCGTACAAATTTGTGGTAATGTCGTACATATTTGTGGTCGATGTCGTACATATTTGTGGTTGATGTCGTACAAATTTGTGGTAATGTCGTACATATTTGTGGTCGATGTCGTACATATTTGTGGTCGATGTCGTACACATTTGTGGTAATGTCGTACATATTTGTGGTTGATGTTACACATATTTGTGGTCGATGTCGTACATATTTGTGGTAATGTCGTACATATTTGTGGTCGATGTCGTACATATTTGTGGTCGATGTCGTACACATTTGTGGTAATGTCGTACATATTTGTGGTTGATGTCGTACATATTTGTGGTAATGTCGTACATATTTGTGGTTGATGTCGTACATATTTGTGGTAATGTCGTACATATTTGTGGTTGATGTCGTACATATTTGTGGTAATGTCGTACATATTTGTGGTTGATGTCGTACATATTTGTGGTAATGTGTTACGTATTTGTGGTCGATGTTGCACATATTTGTGGTTGATGTCGTACATATTTGTGGTAATGTCGTACATATTTGTGGTAATGTCGTACATATTTGTGGTTGATGTCGTACATATTTGTGGTAATATCGTACATATTTGTGGTCGATGTCGTACATATTTGTGGTCGATGTCGCACATATTTGTGGTAATATCATACATATTTGTGGTCGATGTCACACATATTTGTGGTCGATGTTGCACATATTTGTGGTTGATGACGTACATATTTGTGGTAATGTCATACATATTTGTGGTCGATGTCGTACATATTTGTGGTAATGTCGTACATATTTGTGGTCGATGTCGTACATATTTGTGGTCGATGTCGTACATATTTGTGGTAATGTTGTACATATTTGTGGTTGATGTCGTACATATTTGTGGTAATATCGTACATATTTGTGGTCGATGTCGTACATATTTGTGGTCGATGTCGCACATATTTGTGGTAATATCATACATATTTGTGGTCGATGTCACACATATTTGTGGTCGATGTTGCACATATTTGTGGTTGATGACGTACATATTTGTGGTAATGTCATACATATTTGTGGTCGATGTCGTACATATTTGTGGTAATGTCGTACATATTTGTGGTCGATGTCGTACATATTTGTGGTCGATGTCGTACATATTTGTGGTCGATGTCGTACATATTTGTGGTCGATGTCGCACATATTTGTGGTTGATGTCGTACATATTTGTGGTAATGTCGTACATATTTGTGGTAATGTCGTACATATTTGTGGTCGATGTCACACATATTTGTGGTCGATGTTGCACATATTTGTGGTTGATGTCGTACATATTTGTGGTAATGTCGTACATATTTGTGGTAATGTCGTACATATTTGTGGTCGATGTCACACATATTTGTGGTCGATGTCACACATATTTGTGGTCGATGTTGCACATATTTGTGGTTGATGTCGTACATATTTGTGGTAATGTCGTACATATTTGTGGTAATGTCGTGCATATTTGTGGTCGATGTCACACATATTTGTGGTCGATGTCACACATATTTGTGGTCGATGTCACACATATTTGTGGTCAATGTCGCACATATTTGTGGTTGATGTCGTACATATTTGTGGTAATGTCGTACATATTTGTGGTAATGTCGTACATATTTGTGGTTGATGTCGTACATATTTGTGGTAATGTCGTACATATTTGTGGTCGATGTCGCACATATTTGTGGTTGATAACAAATACACCCGTTTCCATGGAAACTTTTATTCAGAATTAACACGTCCATGTAAACACAAAGGAATTTAGCTTTAATTCTGAATTTATTCCGAAAATAAATTAATAATTTGGACCTAAACCCTCCCGTGTTACAGACCCCTTCCACTACTGAGCCCCTCCCTCCTCTGCGACCGCTGCTCCAGCCAACAATCGCACAACTTGACGGAATCGATCAGGGAAAAACACAGCCCTGGTCAAGTACGGCGTTCATCAGACTGGGACATTACCGTGGCGATGGTGTTGAATACATGATGTAGTGTTTGTGTTTGGCTTTCCTGCTCCGATGCGTGCGATTGGCTGCGGGCGGCGTCCGGCGACGGTTTACTTTGGGGCGTGTCTCTGCCCTCTGCTCCACATTGTTTTTGGTGCGTGTCCATTGGCTGGCGTGTGTTGTGGAAGCCGGCCCGGGGCTGAGTCAACAGGCCTTGCTGTCCCAGAAGGCACTGCTCCACCCTCTGCAGTAACAGTGAGAACAAACACGGTTCCTGTCTCCGCTCATGCTCCTCTTTCATTCCTCTGAGGCTCCGGCGTTTCGTTTTCCTCTGGTCCCTGAACGCATTCCTCTGTGAAACACGAAACCCCGGCCCGGGAATTAAAAATCGATGCCGTTATCGGTCACGTCGTGCGCGTCTGGCGGCGAGCGGAGCTTGGTTCTGTCACATGATGAATAGTGGTGGAGATGCGGCGCTGACGGAGGCTCATTCGTCTTATTTATTATCCACTCTCCGTGCGTGCGATAACGCTCGCGTGGACGGATTTGTTTTCTTTCTCAGCGGCAGGAATGTTTGAGTTGGACGCCGTTGAGAGGCTGAATCCACGGTGCCGTCAGACAAGTGACTCAGAGAGAAAGCACTTGAGTTTGTGTTAGGGCAGGGCCACGTGGACTAAAAATAAAATCTAACTGTTTTCACTAAACTAAAGACATTTTTCCTCCCTGGCTTTTTAAAGAAAATAATAAGTTCAGACGAGAGAGAAAAAAGATCTGAACACTTTTATCTGTCAGTCTGTGAAAAGATGAACACAAGTCTGCACTGTTCCCCAGAGGTCAGAGGTCAGGCTCTAAGGTTAGGGGTCAGGTTCTACTTCAACCATCAGTTGTGGTTCCACAGTCAGAGGTCAGGGGTCATGTTCTACAGTCAGAGGTCAGGTTCCACAGTCAGAGGTCAGGGGTCATGTTCTACAGTCAGAGGTCAGGTTCCACAGTCAGAGGTCAGGGGTCATGTTCTACAGTCAGAGGTCAGGTTCCACAGTCAGAGGTCAGAGGTCATGTTCAGAGGTCAGGTTCTACCATCAGTTGTGGTTTCACAGTCAGAGGTCAGGGGTCATGTTCTACAGTCAGAGGTCAGGTTCCACAGTCAGAGGTCAGGCTATACAGTCAGAAGTCAGAGGTCATGCTCAGAGGTCAGGTTCTACCATCAGTTGTGGTTCCACAGTCAGAGGTCAGGTTCACACAGTCAGAGGTCATGTTCAGAGGTCAGGGGTCAGGAGTCATGTTCCACCGTCAGCTTCATCTGTGTTTAGTTTCAGTTGTAGATTTAAATTGTGGATGTTTACGCTTTCATTTTCCTAAACCTTTAACCGACTTCAGTCCATGTTTCCAGGCCCAGGGGCGTTCAACGTCCCGCCTTGACGGCGTCCCGCACCGGTGGGGGGGTTGGGGTTTCAGTGGAGGCGGAGCCAGTGAGTCACAGTTCCAGTTTTCCTCCTTTAGCTCCATTCTCAAATCCCCCCTGACAGCTGTAGCGTGCGGAGGAAAAAGACATGTTTCTGCCCAGAGAGAGAGAGAGAGAGTGGGGGGGGGGGGGGGGGTCCGCTGTGTAACTGATCGCTGGAAGTGATTTGGCTAAAAACAACACGTCATTATAGGCGTTTGCAGGGGCAAAGCAAACAAGTCGTATTTTAGAAAAGGACAGGACCCCCCCCCCCCTCACCTATCCACCCCTTCCTTTACTGTACTTAAGTATAGTTTTTAAGTATCTGTACTTTTCTTGAGTATTTATTTTTCTGGCAACTTTTTACTTTTATTTGTACTTTATACTCTTTACATTTATATAAATATCTGTACTTTATACTCTTTACATTTATATAAATATTTGTACTTTATACTCTTTACATTTATATAAATATTTGTACTTTATACTCTTTACATTTATATAAATATTTGTACTTTATACTCTTTACATTTATATAAATATTTGTACTTTATACTCTTTACATTTATATAAATATATGTACTTTATACTCTTTACATTTATATAAATATCTGTACTTTATACTCTTTACATTTATATAAATATTTGTACTTTATACTCTTTACATTTATATAAATATTTGTACTTTATACTCTTTACATTTATATAAATATTTGTACTTTATACTCTTTACATTTATATAAATATTTGTACTTTATACTCTTTACATTTATATAAATATTTGTACTTTATACTCTTTACATTTATATAAATATTTGTACTTTATACTCTTTACATTCTCAGAATAGAATCATTAGTTTTTTCAAAGTACACAAATATGACAGTATAAATAATAAGTTTTAAATCAGAAATTGTGACTGAATATATAATCATTTTGACTTTTTTATCTTACAATTTATTTATTCTCAATTTTTTAATTATTTGTTTTTTTTATTTCCTTTGAGTTTTCCTTAAATGTTCTGTCCATACCATGACACATCATCTACACACTAACTCAATCTTAAAGGATTTATTTTTGGATATTTTTGACATGTTTCTGTTTTCATCCATAGCAAAAAAAAATATATAGTTTTTACTTTATTACAGTTCAGAAGTTGTACTTTTTTACTTGTACTTCAGTAAAGCAGTTGAATTAGTACTGGAGTGTTTTTTACACCAGTAGATGTACTTCTACTAAGTACAGAATGCAAGTACTTTGACCACCTCACCCCTCCTCACCCCTCCTTCACCTCTCCTTCACCTCTCCTCACCCCTCCCTCACCCCTTCTCACCCCTCCTTCACCTCTCCTCACCCCTCCTTCACCCCTCCCTCACCCCTCCTCACTCCTCCTCACCCCTCCTTCACCCCTCCCTCACCCCTCCTCACCCCTCCTTCACCCCTCCCTCACCCCTCCTCACCCCTCCTCACCCCTCCTTCACCCCTCCCTCACCCCTCCCTCACCCCTCTCTCACCCCTCCTCACCCCTTTCACCCCTCCTTCACCCCTCCCTCACCCCTCCTCACCCCTCCTCACCCCTCCCTCACCCCTCCCTCACCCCTCCCTCACCCCTCTCTCACCCCTCCTCACCCCTTTCACCCCTCCTTCACCCCTCCCTCACCCCTCCTCACCCCTCCTCACCCCTCCCTCACCCCTCCTTCACCCCTCTCTCACCCCTCCTCACCCCTCCTCACCCCTTTCACCCCTCCTTCACCCCTCCCTCACAGATCAGGACAGGCAGGATGTGGTGGTGTCATCCATCACAGTCCAGTTGATCCATCATAGTTCAGATCCTTGACGTGGCTCAGTGACCCCGCAGAGGAGGAACCTCCACAAGATGAAGCATGAAATGAGACCCCCGCCCCTCTGGTCCCCCCTGCCCCCGCCCCTGCATATGCAGCCTTTTATCATTGAAACCCCCCCCCCCCCCAGGCAGAGCGGAGCGTGTCAGGTCCAGGTCTTGGCGGTCCACCTCAGTCCTCATCAGGCCGTGATGGGTGTTTTGACAGACCCCCTCAACCCCCCACCCCTTCCCCCTTCCACATTAACAGTCAGTAACTCAGCCAGTACCAGTGGACGTCCAGCACCTGCAGCTTCATCACATGGTTCTAGGTCTGAGTGTTTCAGGTCCAAGTCTGGACCAACAGCTCCCCCTGCTGGTTCTGTTCTGTTCTGTTCTGTTCTGTTCTGTTCTGTTCTGTTCTGTTCTGTTCTGTTCTGTTCTGTTCTGTTCTGTTCTGGTTCCTCACAAAACAGTTTTAAATTATATAAAAAGGTTTCAATCAATGTTTTCAGAGGTTTTCTAAAGTATTACACTGTAACTACAGGTACTAATATATAAAGGTACTACTATATTATATTAGACTGTAACTGCAGGTACTAATATTTAAAGGTACTACTCTATTATATTAGATTTTAACTACAGGTACAAATATTTAAATTTACTACTGGATTATATTAGACTGTAACTACAGGTACTAATATATAAAGGTACTACTATATTATATTAGACTGTAACTGCAGGTACTAATATTTAAAGGTACTATTGTATTATATTAGACTGTAACTGCAGGTACTTATATTTAAAGGTACTATTGTATTATATTAGACTGTAACTACAGGTACTAATATTTAAAGGTACTACTGGATTATATTAGACTGTAACTACAGGTACTAATATATAAAGGTACTACTATATTATATTAGACTGTAACTGCAGGTACTAATATTTAAAGGTACTATTGTATTATATTAGACTGTAACTACAGGTACTAATATATAAAGGTACTACTATATTATATTAGACTGTAACTGCAGGTACTTATATTTAAAGGTACTATTGTATTATATGAGACTGTAACTACAGGTACTAATATATAAAGGTACTACTGGATTATATTAGACTGTAACTACAGGTACTAATATATAAAGGTACTACTATATTATATTAGACTGTAACTGCAGGTACTAATATTTAAAGGTACTACTGGATTATATTAGACTGTAACTACAGGTACTAATATTTAAAGGTACTACTGGATTATATTAGACTGTAACTACAGGTACTAATATATAAAGGTACTACTATATTATATTAGACTGTAACTGCAGGTACTAATATTTAAAGGTACTATTGTATTATATTAGACTGTAACTACAGGTACTAATATATAAAGGTACTACTATATTATATTAGACTGTAACTGCAGGTACTAATATTTAAAGGTACTATTGTATTATATTAGACTGTAACTACAGGTACTAATATATAAAGGTACTACTATATTATATTAGACTGTAACTGCAGGTACTAATATTTAAAGGTACTATTGTATTATATTAGACTGTAACTACAGGTACTAATATATAAAGGTACTACTATATTATATTAGACTGTAACTGCAGGTACTAATATTTAAAGGTACTATTGTATTATATTAGACTGTAACTACAGGTACTAATATATAAAGGTACTACTATATTATATTAGACTGTAACTGCAGGTACTAATATTTAAAGGTACTATTGTATTATATTAGACTGTAACTACAGGTACTAATATATAAAGGTACTACTATATTATATTAGACTGTAACTGCAGGTACTTATATTTAAAGGTACTACTCTATTGTATTATACTGTAACTATCCATCAATTTGCTGAAGGAAATGTAACATGGGTAAGTGTATGTAGTAATATATTGGTACATATAGTATATAACTCAATGAATACTGTAGATATCACCATGAAAGTCCATTAGCATATACATGTAGCTAATACACATCAGATGCAATGATCCACTTGAATAAAGGTCAAAGGTCAAGGTCACAATTAACTAAAAGGTCAAAATCACATTATTGGTTATAACTCAAGAACGGAGGGTCACAGAACTTTCAGATCGGTACCAAACAATGTGGGATGAAGATTTCTACAATAGTCATAATTGATGTTATGACCTACGACCAATAGTTTTTCAGATCTCTGGAGGTCAAAGGTGACATGTGGCCACATTAACTAGTGTAACACTGTTTGTGTTAAACATAGACATATCACACTATAACTAAATCAATACTGGATATATTATCATAATATTACACACACTGACACATATATACATATAAACAAATTATCAATATTGTAAAAAGTCAAAGGTCAAGGTCGCATTTCGCAGAAAGGTAAAAAACACATTATTGGCTCTAATTCAAGAACAGGTTGTCATAGAAACTGCAGATTAGACACTGAATACTAGTGTTGTTTCCTGCTTTTACTGTATGTTTTATGAATTTTATGCTGTTTTATGTGTTTTGTTCGGGGCAGCTGTGGCTCAGTTGGTAGCGCGGGTCGTCCAATAACCAAGATGTTCGTGTTTCGCGTCCTGGCTCTGACTGTCCACATGTTCAAGTGTCTTTGGACAAAGACACTGAACCCTTACTTAGTCTCCCAGTAGGACTGACAGAACCTTAGAAACCTACTGGTGTATGAGTGTGTGTGAATGGGTGAATGTGAGGCTAATGTAAAGAGCTTTGAACCATGAAGGTGGAACAAATATAGAAGAGCCTCTATTGCTTTATTATTATTATTATTGTTATTATTATTATTATTATTATTATTATTATTATTATTATTATTATTATTATTATTATTATTATTATTATTATTATTATTATTATTAATAATAATATTATTATTATATTTAAAGCTACTACTGTTAGACTGTAACTATTAATCGGCTGCAGATTTAAATCCTGAACTTCATGTTTTACAGTTTTTCAGATCTGTCACATCGACCCGTCAGCGTCTATGACCACGACCAGTTCTTCTGCAGCTTCACTACAGCGTCCCGCTAAAACCTGGACTTGAATCCCATCCACAAACTGGATCTGGACCACCAAGACTACCAGGACCACCAAGACTACCAGGACTACCAAGACTACAAGGACTACCAAGACTACCAGGACCAACAGACCAGTCGCATCTGTGTGAAAATCTACTGAGTCACATTCATTTAATTTTTTTTCCCTTCATTTTTCCTGCTTCTGTTTGAGTCGAATGAACAGTTGATGAAGTTTATTCCAGCAAACTGACAAAAGTTTCTTCAGGTTGTGATGTAAACATGTATTTGCAGAAAAAGATCAAGTGCAGTGACTGAAAATGTCAAAGAAAACAAAGGAAACCAGGTCACATCAGTTTAAAACCACAGGACATGAAACTCACCTGTTTATGCTGTTGTGCAAAAAAAGCAAAAGTTATAATAATTATGAAAAAAAAAGTTAAAATGATGAGATAAAAAGTTATAATTCTGACAAAAAGTCAAAATGAGATAAGCAAGGGATAATGTATTACACACACATTACTATCAGCGTTGGGGTGTTGTTCTGCCCTGTCACAGGTGGTCAATGCATTATCCCACTTATTCTATGGTTATTACAGCTTATTACTGCTACTACTGTAACCCTTCAAAGTGGCCCAACTACCTGTGGAGTGATATGGTACCGTGACTCTGAAGTGACAAACTCGTTGCCATTGGTAGCGGGCGTTAAGGGCACAGCGGGCAGTTATCGAAAAAAATCCGCCCACAGAACGCTGAGAACGTCCATTCAAAGTGAACGGGAGCTGTCACAACGTTCTAGAGGGACGGAGAATAAAAAGTCAAAATTATGAGATAAAATGTACAAATTATAGATAGAACTTTATAATCATATTATCAGGACAGATCAAATGAAAATCAGGTTTACTTGGACTCTGCATGAGCAGAGGTAGTCGTGCAGGTGCTACCAAACGCTAAGAAACAGCATGTGTGTGTGTGTGAGAGAGAGAGTGTGTGTGTGTGTGTGTGTGTGTGTATGAGTGTGTGTGTGTGTGTGTGTGTGTGTGTGTGTGTGTGAGTGTGTGTGTGTGTGTGTATGTGTGAGTGAGTGTGTGTGTGTGTATGTGTGAGTGAGTGTGTGTGTGTATATGAGTGTGTGTGTGCAAATAATTGGTCTGATTAAGTTTCGTAACTTATTAATAATTTCTTCCTTCTCTATGATGATTATTGTCTATTTCATTCATTCATTCATTATCTGAACCCGCTTTATCCACACTTGGGTCACGGGGGTCACTGGGGGCCTAATCCAGCTACAATGGGCGAAGGCGGGGTACACCCTGTATGAGACGCCAGTTCATCTCAGGGCTGAACATATATAGACAAACAATCACTCTCACATGTCTGCATGTCTTTGGATGGTGGGAGGAAACCGGAGTGCCCGGCGAAAACCCACGTGAACATGGGGAGGACATGCAAACTCCACACACAAAGGTCTGGTGTGGGATTTGAACCAGGGTCCTGCTTGCTGTGAGGCACGAGTGCTAACCACTGCACCACCGTGCCGCCCTATTATCTATTTATTTTCGATTATTCTTTTGCCCAGTTCTTCTTCTGGTTGTTGTTGCTCTTATGGTTGATAGTGTTTGATATTGGGACTTTGGGTTTTTTTTAGCTTATGTTCCCTGCATTGTGGCTGAGTGGTTAGCAGTTAGCTGAGCAGTTAGCGGTGGCTTAGCAGTTAGCTGAGTGGTTAGCAGTTAGCTGAGCAGTTAGCGGTGGCTTAGCAGTTAGCTGAGTGGTTAGCAGTTAGCTGAGCAGTTAGCGGTGGCTTAGCAGTTAGCTGAGTGGTTAGCAGTTAGCTGAGTGGTTAGCGGTTAGCTGAGTGGTTAGCAGTTAGGTGAGCAGTTAGCGGTGGCTTAGCAGTTAGCTGAGTGGTTAGCAGTTAGCTGAGCAGTTAGCGGTGGCTTAGCAGTTAGCTGAGTGGTTAGCAGTTAGCTGAGTGGTTAGCGGTTAGCTGAGTGGTTAGCAGTTAGGTGAGCAGTTAGCGGTGGCTTAGCAGTTAGCTGAGTGGTTAGCAGTGGCTTAGCAGTTAGCTGAGTGGTTAGCGGTTAGCTGAGTGGTTAGAGGTTAACTGAGTGGTTAGCGGTTAGCTGAGTGATTAGCAGTTAGCTGAGCAGTTAGCGGTGGCTTAGCAGTTAGCCGAGTGATTAGCGGTTAGCTGAGTGATTAGCGGTTAGCTGAGTGATTAGCGGTGAGCTGAGCAGTTAGCGGTGGTTGAGTGGTTTGATTAATATTTTTGAGTGACTTCCGGCCTATATGTGGACCCTTGGAAGTTTAAAGGGTTAACTTACAAGCAATAGCATGACATTTCAACACATAAAAAATGCAGGTATGTGAGTAAGGTC
>CM035786.1:54201136-54296136 GCA_020466265.1 Siphamia tubifer
AGTGACCTTGACCTTTGACCTTCATTGCTCAAAATCTAATGATTTTTTCCTTGACCCATTATATATCATTCCTGAAAGTTTCATCAAAACCTGTTCAGATCTTTCTGCGTAATCCTGCTGACAGACAGGCAGACAGACAGACATATAAACAAACAAACAAATAAACAAACTGACTCCTTGGCAGAAGTAAAAAAAATATGGTGATCGTTCATTTGCACTTTTTGGCCCAAGGCTTTGGAATCTGTTTCCAGAACTAATCAACCACTGAGCTACAGCTGTTTGAAAATCGCACTTATAAACAGGTGAGTGTTTAGCCTGTAGCGTCTGTCTGTCTGTCTGTCTGTCTGTCTGTCTGTCTGTCTGTCTGTCTGTGTCTGCGTCATGTTATGGTTATGGAGGTGTTGACGTCTGTCTGTCTGCAGGATTATGCAAAAAGTTCTGAACGGATTTTGATGAAACTTTCAGGAATGATATATAATGGGTCAAGGAAGAATCCATTAGATTTTGAGCAATGAAGGTCAAAGGTCAAGGTTATTAGTGGTAATATCTCAGGATTCAGACAAGATAGAATCAGTTTTTTTTCATTCACATGGTCTGACCCTCAGACATCAGATGGGTCAACACCGATAACCCTAACCTTTGACCCCTAACCCTAACCATCAGATGGGTCAACGCCTATGGTTCCATCACGTCACGTTTTGACGTCATATGACGTCATATCAAGCCTTAGCAGAGGTCTGCTGACTCTGCCTGGTTTTATCTTTGTTTTTATCTTGGTTTTATAATTGTTACTTGTTTTATTATTGTTTGTATCTCGTTTTGGAAAGCACCTTGTGCACATTTTTGGTGTTGTAAGGTGCTATATAAATAAAATTGGATTGATTGATTTTTTTTTGGCCTAAATCACATATTTCTTTCTTTAGCAGTAAAACAATGAACTTTGTGAATCTGTGAATGTTCTGAGCATGATTGACAAATATCATATGTGTTGTTTTACCCAGATGTAGAGATAGTTTATTAATATCAAACAGCTTTTTATAATCTACATTTCTTTTTCCACTGTATCCACAAGTTGTTCCAAATGTCCCCCACTGCAAAACATAGTATTGTCAGCAAATATTATATACTTCAGTTAAATCAGTTCTTGTATGTGACTGAAAAGTTCCTTTTGGAGGAGGTTCTGTCTGATTCTAATCTGATCCCAGATATTTAATAGAATTAAAAACTAATCCACTGAAGGTCACAGATGGTTTGGAATGATGCCAGTGTTTGGAAGCTGCTGTGATGCTTCTGTCTCTGTCCATGTTTGAAGACCTGAAGACCCTTTAAGGACCAGAGCCTTCTGTTGGACCACCTCAGCGTCTCTGGTTCCATCACTCCTCATCGTTCTTCAGGGTTCCGCTCGGGTAATGCTGCACCAGCTCCTCCACTTCGATCACCTCTACCACCAGCTCCCGGATCTCTCTGATGCAGTCCAGAGGCGTGGCTTCAGCTGCAGGAGGCGGAGCATCAACTGCAGGAGGTGTGGCTTCAGCTGTAGGAGGTGGAGGATCAAAAGCAGGGGGCGTGGCTTCAGCTGTAGCTGGCGGGGCATCAATTACAGGAGGTGTGGCTTCAGCTGTAGGAGGTGGAGCATCAACAGCAGGGGGCGTGGTTTCAGCTGTAGGAGGCGGATCATCAACTGCAGGAGGTGTGGCTTCAGCTGTAGCAGGCGGGGCATCAACTGCAGGGGGCGTGGCTTCAGCTGTAGGAGGCGGATCACCAACTGCAGGAGGTGTGGCTTCAGCTGTAGGAGGAGGGGCATCAACTGCAGGAGGTGTGGCTTCAGCTGTAGGAGGTGGGGCATCAACTGCAGGAGGTGTGGCTTCAGCTGTAGGAGGTGGGGCATCAACTGCAGGAGGTGTGGCTTCAGCTGTAGGAAGTGGAGCATCAACAGCAGGGGGCGTGGTTTCAGCTGTAGGAGGCGGATCATCAACAGCAGGGGGTGTGGCCTCAGCTGTAGGATGTGGGGCATCAACTGCAGGAGGTGTGGATTCAGCTGTAGGAGGTGGAGCATCAACAGCAGGGGGCGTGGTTTCAGCTGTAGGAGGTGGAGCATCAACAGCAGGGGGCGTGGTTTCAGCTGTAGGCGGCAGATCATCAACAGCAGGGGGTGTGGCTTCAGCTGTAGGAGGTGGAGCATCAACAGCAGGGGGCGTGGATTCAGCTGTAGGAGGTGGAGCATGAACAGCTGGAGGCGGAGCACCAATGTTGCTGCTCTGTTCTGGAGATGCGTCCTTGCTCTGAACATCCTCCTCTGGGTGGGAGCTGGCGGGGGACCTCCTTGGCTCCTCCCCCTCCAGGCGGTCGGTGGTGGGCACGTCGTCGTCCTCCACCGACTCCAGGTCTGACGGAGGCGACTCGCTTCCCACCGACACGTCCAGAGAGTTTGGATCTGAGGTGGAGGTGGACGCAGGAGGGTGGGGCTGTACAGGTGGAGGGTCTTCAGAGACAGGGGGCGCTGCTGAGCTCAGAGTCTGCGCTGCTTCTTCTTCTTTTCTTGGTGCCTCCACATGTTCTTCAGTCAGGGGTTCTGCTGAAGGGGCTTCCTCAGGCTCCGCCTCCTTCTGGGTTTCCGCCTCCTTCTCCACCTGGAACAAGGTTATTATCGTTATCAAGGTTAATTGTCTTTTTTTAGCTTCGTCTTTCATTCCTGACTTAATATTTTATCTTATTTGTTTTTATTTTATTTTTACTTTACATGTTGATAGTCCAGTATTCTGATTCTTATTGTTATTACAGCAACAACAACAATAATAATAATAATAATAATTATTATTATTATTATTATTATTATTATTATTATTATTATTATTATTATTATTATTATTATTATTATTATTATCTATAATTGATCAAATAAATAAATAAATAGAAAAGCACTCTGAGACCCCAAACCTCCGCCAAGGTGCCCCCCCCCTCTAAATGAAGAGAGGTCCACCAAGGCGGTTATGTTTTATGTTTTCACTGGAGTTTGTTTGTCTGTAATGACAACATAACACTACTGATGACAGGGCCGACGTTAGCATCGGCAGATAAGGCGGTCGCTACAGAATTAGAATGTTAAGCTACAGTATTTTGTGGACTATAAGGTGCACTTAAAAGACGTTAGTTTTCTCACAGTGCACCTCATATATGGATTCATTCTGGTTGTGCTCAGTGACTTGGAATTTTGACTTTATATCTGATCATTTTTATCACAGAATTTTGAGAATGGTACAAATCTTCATTTCGCATCGTTCGGTACCAATCTGAAAGTTCTGTGACCCTCCCTTCTTGAATTTTTAGTTGTGACCTTGACCTTTGACCTTTACTCAAAGGGATCATTGCATCTGATGCACATTAGCTATATGTATATGTCCATGTAATTTCATGGTGATATCTACAGTATTCATTGAGTTATAGCATCATATGTCTCTGCAGGGACACACACCTGGACCACATTCTCCACTTGGACCAGGTTTTCTTTTAGCTCCACCCTCCCCAGCGGTGTCTCAATGGCAGCAATTTTGGACACGTCCTGGTCTTTGTCCTGTTGCTGTGGAGACTCTGGACCGCTGGTGGACATACCGTTGAGCACCAGAGGAGACAGGGGTCGAGGGGTGGTGGGGGTCCGGGAGGACGCAGCAGAGACGGGGGACGCCGCGGGACTATTGGGCGTGGATGCAGACGGCGAGGACAGACTGGAGCGACTGGACTCACTGAGCAGGTCTCTACTGTCTGTGATCAGGTTGAACTTCCTGAGACTGGCTGCTTCCTTCACCACTGAGGACACAAAGACATTAGGACACAGAGTAAACAAAGGGTGGACACAGAGTGGACACAGAGTGGCCGCTACTTTAACCCCTGAGGACACAAAGACATTAGAAGTGAATTCATGTTTTATTTCATGTTGGAAGGAAAGTGGTAATGGATGAAGTTAGGAATGTGTAGTATGTCCAAAAATGTATAATGTGAGCCACTGATGGTATACAGTATATATCATAGTATACAGTATATATCACAGTATACAGTATATATCATAGTATACAGTATATATCATAGTATACAGTATATATCACAGTATACAGTATATATCATAGTATACAGTATATATCACAGTATACAGTATATATCATAGTATACAGTATATATCACAGTATACAGTATATATCATAGTATACAGTATATATCATAGTATACAGTATATATCACAGTATACAGTATATATCATAGTATACAGTATATATCATAGTATACAGTATATATCACAGTATACAGTATATATCATAGTATGCAGTATATATCATAGTATGCAGTATATATCACAGTATACAGTATATATCATAGTATACAGTATATATCACAGTATACAGTATATATCACAGTATACAGTATATATCATAGTACACAGTATATATCACAGTAAACAGTATATATCACAGTATACAGTATATATCACAGTATGCAGTATATATCACAGTATACAGTATATATCATAGTATACAGTATATATCATAGTATACAGTATATATCACAGTATACAGTATATATCATAGTATACAGTATATATCACAGTATACAGTATATATCACAGTATACAGTATATATCATAGTATACAGTATATATCACAGTATACAGTATATATCATAGTATACAGTATATATCATAGTATACAGTATATATCACAGTATACAGTATATATCATAGTATGCAGTATATATCATAGTATGCAGTATATATCACAGTATACAGTATATATCATAGTATACAGTATATATCAAAGTATACAGTATATATCACAGTATACAGTATATATCATAGTACACAGTATATATCACAGTAAACAGTATATATCACAGTATACAGTATATATCACAGTATGCAGTATATATCACAGTATACAGTATATATCATAGTATACAGTATATATCACAGTATACAGTATATATCATAGTATACAGTATATATCACAGTATACAGTATATATCACAGTATACAGTATATATCATAGTATACAGTATATATCACAGTATACAGTATATATCATAGTATGCAATATATATCACAGTACTTTTGTAGGATACTAAACATAATTAATAAATAAAATAGAAACGACAGCAGAACAGTTTGTTAGTGGTCATATAGCTCTAAGTGCAGTCTTCCATCTTTCTTCATATTCATAGCACAACACATCTCAATGGTAGCAATCACTGTAGCAGCACTTAGCATGCTAATGTTAGCGAAATTGCTAAGAAAATAGTTTGTAACTCTGAACAGTCATTTTAGTTGCTAACACCAGCCAGATACCATGACTAATAGTAACTCCACTGGATATAGTAACATACAGTTATTAAGGCTGGTGCAGTGTGTTAATGTTGTGTGTTGTTGTTAGACGGATGTGGTTCAGTTGGTAGAGTGGGTCGCCCAATGACCGAGAGGTTGGCGGTTCATGTCCCAGCTCTGGCTGTCCACATGTTGAAGTGTCCTTGGGCAAGACACTGAACCCTGACTTAGGCCCCCAGTAGGACTGACCTTAGAAACCTACTGGTGTATGAGTGTGTGTGAATGGGTGAATGTGAAGCTAATGTAAAGAGCTTTGAACCATGAAGGTGGAACAGAACTATATAAATGCAGACCATTTAAATTTAAGCCAGTGTTAACGTTTAGCACAACTGTCTTGTTGTCGTCATAAACTCTATGGCTGTCATGACTTTAGCTGTTAGCTTGTTAGCTTGTGTTTCAGACACCCTGTAAATATATTATAAATAGACGTTCATCTATAGCCTGTCCGTCCATGGGAGTGGATCTGTCCTTCAGTGTGGTTCTCCTCAAGATTTCTTCTTTTTCCCACTGGGTTCTGAAGTTTTTTCTTGCCGAGAAGGAGGGTCTAAGGACAGGGGATGCTTGGGACTTTTCATATACCTCTGTAGTTGATTGTGTTTTTGTAAAGCCCTGTGAGAATCTCTTATTTTAAAGATGATCTGGTTCTGTACCAGCCCAATAGAACCCTTCGTTCTCAGAATGCAGGTTTATTGAAAGTTCCTTGGGTTTCTAAAAGTACAGTAGGAGCTAGAGCCTTTAGTTACCATGGTTACTGTCTGATGGAATCAGCTTCCCTTTAATATTAAAAACGCCGAAACAGTCTCTACATTTAAAATTAGGCTTAAAACATTCCTGTTAGAGAAAGCCTATGGTCAGATTAGTTAAAAAATTATGTGATGTATGAGTCACAGTTCAGTCTAGGCTGCCCTAGGAGTTAGAATGCTGGGGGAAGTACAGACACTGAGTTCTTTCTTCTCTTTCACTCCCTCACACCTGTTTCTGTCATTTTTATAACCTATCTTTCATACCAAGTCTGTTCACGACTAGTCACCTGGTGTCGTCGTCCCCCCCCCCGGGGGGAGTGGTGGCTCTCCTGACAGTGTCTGCACGGGAGCCATGGACGACAGGATCTGCAGTATCTCACCTGTGCCGACCTGTGACCCCGGACCCCCGCCCCTGCCTGTCTGGACCAGCCCCCCCATTTATAAATGGACATTCATCTATAGCCTGTCCGTCCATGGGAGTGGATCTGTCCTTCAATGTGGTTCTCCTTCAAGATTTCTTCTTTTTCCCACTGGGTTTTGGAGTTTTTTCTTGCCGAGAAGGAGGGTCTAAGGACAGGGGATGCCTGGGACTTTTCATATATCTCTGTAGTTGTTTGTGTTTTTGTAAAGCCCTCTGAGACGACTTTGTTGTGATTTAGGGCTTTATAAATAAAATTGAATTGAATTAAATTAAATGAAATTGTTGAGTCCTGAATCGAAATATGTTGTCATCACATACCATTATAACTAATAGTACACTACATAAACTATATATTTTATATTTGTAGCTTATTTAAACCAAATGCTTCTGCTAACACATCATCTAGGAAGACTGTGGTGCTAGCTGCTTCTTAGAGGCAGCCAGCGGACGTTCAAAAATTTGCATTACTGCCATCTACAGGATGGACGGTAGAACAGTATGACAAAAATCTGTACCGTGAACAAAAAATAACCTCATAAGGCCAAACAAAATAACACATCACATGGATAGGAAAAAATTGGGTAGGTAGGTCGGTCATCCATATTTTATTTTATTTACAATTGTATATACCCGTCTTCTAAAAAGAAGCTCCAAAAATCAGTTATTCTTTCCAGCAGTTAGAAAATCAACACATTGCCTCAGATTTTCCATGTACATGTACATGTATATTTACAGAATGTTTTAAGAGAGCATAAATGAATTTTAGATGATTGAAATACAATAAAATCTGATTTGACATCAACATTTTGTCTTTTATTGATTTTTTTTCAACAAAAATACAGTTTAACTACAAATGTAAATTCTATCCACATCTAAATATTATTTAATGAAATAAAGGCCCCAATATTGAAGGCTTTAGTGGACATATACAGCTATCTATTTACTGTTCAACTTATTTCCTCTTACCATACTGCTGTTTTGTTACTGGCTTCTTCACATTCCTCACAATCTTGACAGAGCGGGAGTACAGTTTTAAATTTATTTTTTACCTCTGGAAGAGGATTTGTATTTGGTTCCCCACACCAGGCACACAAGTCTTTGTGACCAAGAGATGCTCCATAAAGATATGAAACCATCTTCCCAATTAATAAAGAAACGCTGGTGTTTTTGAAACAAACCAAGTGTGAAGTGAGTGGGAAATTAACACACCATGTACCAAAGATTCATCAAGAGGCGAACAGCCAATCAAAACTGGCGCAGCAATCACATGCATTGAGGGTTGTTTTGATGGACATGGACACCATGTATATGGTCGTCGTTTGTCGCTAGTCATAAATCACGGTGGTCAGACAGGTGACAGATGTTGGTAAACATGAATACGGACAAAATACGGAGAAATAAATTCTCTCATCATCAGTCATTGGGAATTTCGAAGATAAGAGTCGGCAGTCAGCCGCTTCATTATATTTAATTTATTTTGACAAACTGATAAAATGTCTACATAGTCGGCATTTTCGTCGTAAAAAAATTGGGTCGGTCGGGTGACCGGAACCACACGTGCTATTTTGTTTGGGCTAAGGTATGATACCTTATATACTGGCCATTCCTAGATATGTTGTTAAAAGGAATAATTGCTGTAATACTTAAAAATGTTCAAATGTGTGTAGATCAGACACGTTTTGTTGATATTAAGGATTTAGTGCAGTTTGTTTAGTATCTTTTTTTTTAATTTTTTTAAAGGTTTTCAACCTGATTCTGTTTGTGACTGAAAAAAAAAACTCAACAGAGGAACAATGTGAGTTGATCCATGACTGAGGCCAGACAGCTGAGACCTTTTTAGAGTTTACCCCAGGAAACTGGAAACAGTGGACACAGAGTGGACAGACAGTGGACAGGCACATTGGACACAGAGTGGACAGACAGTGGACAGGCACATTGGACACAGAGTGGACAGACAGTGGTCAGGCACAGTGGACAGACAGTGTGGACAGACAGACCTTTAGCGACCTCCTTGTCCAGAATCTGCAGCAGGACGTCTTCGTAAACGTTCTCCATGTGAATGAAGTTGGTGTGGTCTGAGAAGATGAACTGTTCCATGTCCTGAAGCTCCTGGGGTCAGAGGTCAGAGGGGTTACCATGGAGAAAGAGGGCAGCTGGCAGCCATTGTTGTTGTCCCACTCACTCACCGTCCTGACGCTGTGGTCCAGGCGTCTCTTGATGAAGGGCAGAGTAATGGACGTCAGCGCCTCCTTCAGGATGCGCTTCCTCATCGAGCTGCTGTCGTAGTCGTATTGCTAAAGGTCAAAAGTCAACATCAGCTCATTTCTGCCTCAAATGTCATAAGGCGGTGTCAACAGGGATCTGAGGTTCTGACCTTCAGGACGCGGTGTTTGCTCTTCTGGATGGCAGGCGCGGCGTTGTCGGGATGATCCTGTAACGCTTTGGTCAACAGCTGCTCGAAGGTGAACGATGCGTTCTCCATCAGCTGGAAGAAAAACACTGACCGCTTAATGGGGTTTTGAACTCCAAACCAAGCCTCCATGGCAGCTGTGCCTGGAAGGCAGTCCCCGCCCCCAGCGACTTGACAATTGTCCAGTTGATCTAAGGTGAGTCGTCTGTACCTGGATAAAGTTGTTTATCTGTAACCTGTGAACTGTGTGCAACTTTGAATACTGCATATGGTTACCTGCTAATGCTAATGAGCTAGGCTATGTATGGTACCTGGATAGGCAGGTATGCTAATGAGCTAATTAGCGTTTTACTGTTGAGTATTACCGTTAATATCAATGGTGTTTAACTTGGGTCTACTCATGAATGCTTTGCTAATGTGTTTGTGTTATGTTATAATCTACAGGCTGCCTCAGAGGTTGTGTTGTAGTCAGAAGTTATTCAAGGTCCCTCACAGTTATCTTGTCACTGTAACTAACAGGACAACTGTTAGTCACAGTGATAAAGTCAATATTTCCACCAGTGTCTTTTTTCCCTAGTCCATGCCTTGCAGTCATCTACTTTGTACAACTCACCAGAGCAGATGTCTGTGTGAAGGTTCCTCACACGTCTAGCAAAAAATAGCTGTGAGTTAATTACAGAGTTATAATCTTTGAGCCTTCCAGTTACCTACAATTTAAAAAGCCTGTCTAAACAGCAGGCACACTAACATAGCCTTTACCATTAGCATATTAAAAGTATTCCCTGCCAACTTAATTTTAATTCACACAACTGCCAGGTTACAGACTGACTGTTATAGCTAATACATGCTAACATTTGGTTTAGCTAAAGGTACCTTCCACAACAAATGATTACTAGCTTGCTAGCCACCCCTTTCAAGTAAACAGCTTTATTCAAACAGCATGCGGCTTAAACAGCTATTTTTAAAAGCAAATACAAAAGCAGTTTGATTCCTATGCTAAACCTCAACAGTAAAAAGCTAATTAGATCGTTAGCATATCTGCCGATTCAGGTAACCATACATAGCATAGCTCATTAGCATTAGCAGGTAACCATATGTAGCCTATATGACAACTGCAGTTCACAACAGTTCACAGGTTACACATAAATAACTTTATCCAGGTACAGACAACTCACCTTAGATCAACTGGACAATTGTCGAGTCCTTCAGGGAAAATACAAAAATCTACCTCCAGTGCTGTGATTGGCTAGAGCCGCTTGGGGCAGGGACTGCCTCCCAGACACAGCTGCCTTGGAGGCTTGGTTGGGAGTTCAAAACCAAAAAGCTCAGATCAGCTGCTCACAACCGTCACCTGACCTTTCACCTTACAGGGCCGTACCTGCTGCAGGTCAATCTGGGCACTGTGGATGATACCCAGAACGTTAGAGAACCCAAATCTGTCCTGAAGCAGCTGCAGCTTCTCCTGCAGAGATGCCATCTTTTGGTAACAACTGAGCAGGTTTGGCCTGGACATGTCCAACAACGCCTGGAGAACATGGAGAACCACATGAGAACATGGAGAACCACATGAGAACATGGAGAACCACAGGAGAACATGGAGAAACACAGGAGAACATGGAGAACCACATGAGAACATGGAGAACCACATGAGAACATGGAGAAACACATGAGAACATGGAGAAACACATGAGAACATGGAGAAACACAGGAGAACATGGAGAACCACATGAGAACATAGAGAACACTAGTGTGTATTCAACACTAGTACACCCTCACTATTAAAACTTTATTCAGCAGTAGATTATTTTCCAGCGTCAGTTTTCGGTTTCCACACTCTCACTTCCTGATCGTGCGCTGGTTTCATTACAGTTTCCGTTTATGTTTATGACAGACACATGGCGCCATATTTTTCACAGAATTCCAGGAGGAATTCAGTGGAAGCTCAGGCAGACCTTCTTCAGCTGCTCGTTGTCTTCTCCCCTCAGGAAGTCCTGGTACACCTGCTCCATCAGGGTCTCGCTCAGGTGTCGACCCTCCTGGAAGCCGCAGCTGATTGGTTCCATCAGCTCGTCGAGAACCGAGCCCATGTACGGCTGGACCGCCTCTGCACACAGCTGCTCCGCCCACAACCACACCTTATCTGGAACAATGTCAAGGTTCAAACAAAAAGGTCAGTTCTGGAACCATTTTTGGGACAAATGAAGCTGTAGTGGGAAAATTACAACATGATTGATCTATTAAATGAATGTTATTTGAATATAGAAGTCTTGGTTCTGCCAGAGTTTCACAGAACTGCAGATGGATACGTGTTCAAGTACAGCAACTGAAAGTCAATGACCCTGCAATAGACATTCCACTTTTGCTTACAGACACTAAAGCCTAATTTATTCCTCCAGATCCGGATGAAATTTGTCTTACCGTTCCTGACGTTGCTCCTGGAGCTGGTATTTATGCCTATGTCTGTATTATGGATGTTGCATTTTAAATCCTCTAGGGGCACTAACAAGTCACTTACAGAACACACATAGTTCTAGTCTACATTAAATCAGTTCTTTAGATGGATAAGTTATATTCATGGTTTTAAAACACATCTCTTTTGATTTTGGTGGAATTGGGAACTTCAAATATTTAATCTTGCGTAAAACTGACTTTCAGTGAAGGAAGTTTTATTTCTTCGTGGTCTGACTGGGTCAAACTCTTCTCGTAAACATTCTCTTATAAACTTGTTTGAATTTTTACCATCTAGTTGCACATCTTTCACAATTAAACCTGGCAATATGGGATATAAACTATTGTATTTGAAATGGTTTTGGAGAGTTTTAAGCAAACATTCAGTGATAGCTTTAATGACGGAGTTAAATTGACTGTTCGGCCCACAGAGCAGGACAGCTACTAAACATAAGTTGCAAAACAAGGTAGAGATAGATGACCTCTGCTGCTTGATATGTCATCATGTGACGTTAAAACATGACGTGATGGAGTCATAGGTGTTGACCATCTGATGTCTGAAGGTTAGGGGTCAAAGATTAAGGTTATAGGTGTTGACCATCTGATGTCTGAAGGTTAGGGGTCAAAGGTTAGAGCCATAGGTGTTGACCCATCTGATGTCTGAAGGTCAGACCATGTGAGTGAAAAAAACACTAGATTCTATCTTGTCTGAATCCTGAGATATTACCACTGATGTGTTTTAGCTGTTGACCTTTAATGTGACCTTGACCTTTGACCTTCATCGCTCAAAATCTAATGGATTCTTCCTTGACCAATTATCTATCATTTCTGAACGTTTCATCAAAATCTGTTGAGAACTTTTTGTGTAATCCTGCTGACAGACAGACAGACACCACCTCCTTGGTCGAGGTACTGACCTGAATGAACCTTTTCACAGATCCTAGCGGGAAACTTCTTCGTGGGAGGAATTCTGAAATTTTACACTTCGCCACTCTACTGCTCCCACAATGTCCTGTGGTATTGCTCCACAGGACATTGTGCTACAAAAACCACAGCGCACCTTATATCGAGATTAATTCTGGTTGTGCTCAGTGACTGGGGATTTTGACTTTTTATTTCATAATTTTTACTTTTTATCTCAGTTTTGACTTTTTTTCTCATAATGTTGACTGTTATGCAGTCCTTATGGAGACCCCTTTGGCGACACCAGAATAAGCTCCGGGTCTACAACTGCTCAGTCATCTGTCCTCCTCTATGGTGCTTAAACCTGGCCCCTGAACAACACCCTGGCGACCAGGCTTGACGGTTTCGACTCCAGGGCCCTCAGGAGGGTTGAAGGTATGAAGTGAAGCCAGCATGTCACAAATCAGACCCTAAGGGACCAAACCCAGCAGCCCTCAGTCTGTCGTAGTGTACCAGCACAGTGTGGGGCTGTGCTGGTGTGGTCACATCCTCCAACTGTCCGTGGGACACCCAGCCAGCACCACCCTGGCCTTTCATCCCCAGGTGTTCTTGCACTTTGAAGTGAGAACACTGAGAAGAGATGAGATGTACTGATAATGTGTTGTGTGTTTGATATTTGTCAGAATAGGAATCAAAAAGTTACCACATCAAAATTACATTTACGAAATGAAAAGTTACAAGTACACCGTCTTCAGTATGAATACAAATTCATATTCATACTCAGATGGAAGAAAGTGTCAAAAATACGTAATTTTATTGAATATTTTTCTGGTAATTTTTCTGAATTTACTGAATATTTTGGTCATTTTTGTTCAGTGTAAAGAACGTGTTTACCTCGGACCCTCTGCTCCAGTTGGCGTCTAGAACTGATGATGGCCTCCATGTCAGAGTGGATCTGCTGCTCCTGCTGACGAACTTCTGTCCGCCACTCTTCCTTCAGAGCCGACAGACCCTCCAGCAAATGTTCCTGGACCAGGATGTAGGCCGCCTCCACCGTCTGCAGAACAGTAGAACATCAGACCACAGGAACATCACAACACAAGAACATCCAGACAGATGTTCTAGGACTCACCGCGAACCAGACCCTCTTCTTCTCGGTCTTCTTTGCCTTCAGACGAGGAAGAAGGTCTTTCTGCAAAGATGGAAGCAGCTGCTCCATCACCAGGTTGGCCATGACCTAGAACACAGCACGGAGAACCACAAAGACCATGAGGAGAACAACAACGAGCGGCTGTGGCTCAGTTGGTAGAGTGGGTCGCCCAATGACCGAGGGGTTGGCAGTTCGTGTCCCAGCTCTGGTTGTCCACATGTTGAAGTGTCCATGGGCAAACATGGGCAAACGTGAATGAGAGGCTAATGTAAAGTGCTTTGAGCCTGAGTTTTGAAGGTTCCATTGAAGACCAGTTGACTGGTGCATGGTAGAACTCTAATGTTCTCCATGTTCTCCATGGACGTACATGTATGGGCATGTACAAACGTGGAAGTTCAATTCAATTTTATTTATAAATCCCCAGATCACAACAATGTCGTATCAACCACAGAAAGAGATAAAGTCCTAAGCACCCCCTGTCCTTGGACCCTCCCTCTGTCATTAGCTCCTCCCCCTGTCCTTAGACCCTCCCTCTGTCATTAGACCCTCCCCCTGTCCTTAGACCCTCCCTCTGTCATTACCTCCACCCCGTCCTTAGACCCTCCCTCTGTCATTAGCTCCTCCCCCTGTCCTTAGACCCTCCCCCTGTCCTTAGACCCTCCCTCTGTCATTACCTCCACCCCCTGTCCTAAGACCCTCCCTCTGTCCTTAGCTCCTCCCCCTGTCCTTAGACCCTCCCTCTGTCATTAGCTCCTCCCCCTTCCATTACACCCTCCCTCTGTCATTAGCTCTTCCCCCTGTCCTTAGACCCTCCCTCTGTCCTTAGACCCTCCCCCTGTCCTTAGACCATCCCTCTGTAATTACCTCCACCCCCTGTCCTTAGACCCTCGCTCTGTCCTTAGACCCTCCCCCTGTCCTTAGACCCTCCCTCTGTCATTACCTCCACCCCCTGTCCTTAGACCCTCCCTCTGTCCTTAGCTCCTCCCCCTGTCCTTAGCCCCTCGCTCTGCCATTAGCCCCTCTCTCTTCCATTAGCTCCTCCCCCTGTCCTTAGACCCTCCCTCTGTCCTTAGCTCCTCCCCCTGTCCTTAGATCCTCCCTATGTCCTTAGCTCCTCCCCCTGTCCTGAGACCCTCCCTCTGTAATTAGCTCCGCCCCCTGTCATTAGACCCTCCCTCTGTCATTAGCTCCTCCCCCTGTCCTTAGACCCTCTGTCATTAGCTCCTCCCCCTGTCCTTAGACCCTCCCTCTGTCATTAGCTCCTCCCCCTGTCCTTAGACCCTCCCTCTGTCCTTAGACCCTCCCCCTGTCCTTAGACCCTCCCTCTGTCATTAGCTCCTCCCCCTTCCATTAGACCCTTCCTCTGTCATTAGCTGCTCCCCCTGTCCTTAGCCCCTCCCTCTGTAATTAGCTCCTCCCCCTGTCCTTAGCCCCTCGCTCTGCCATTATCCCCTCTCTCTTCCATTAGCTCCTCCCCCTGTCCTGAGACCCTCCCTCTGCCATTAGCTCTTCCCTCTGTCCTTAGACCCTCTCTCTGTCATTAGCTCCTCCCCCTGTCCTTAGACCCTCCCTCTGTCATTAGCTCCTCCCCCTGTCCTTAGACCCTCCCTCTGTAATTACCTCCCCCCCGTCCTTAGACCCTCCCTCTGTCATTAGCTCCTCCCCCTGTCCTTAGACCCTCTCTCTGTCATTAGCTCCTCCCCCTGTCCTTAGACCCTCCCTCTGTCATTACCTCCACCCCCTGTCCTTAGACCCTCCCTCTGTCCTTAGCTCCTCCCCCTGTCCTGAGACCCTCCCTCTGCCATTAGCTCCTCCCCCTGTCCTTAGACCCTCCTTCTCAGCAAAAAACTACAAAACCCAGTGGGAAAAAGAACAAATCTTGAAGCTATAGACAAGTTTACGCCACAAACCCTGGGCGGCACCATTACCATCCAGATATTCATTCATTCATTCATTATCTGAACCCGCTTTATCCTCACTAGGGTCGCGGGGGTCACTGGGGGCCTAATCCAGCTACAATGGGCGAAGGCGGAGTACACCCTGTATGAGTCTCCAGTTCATCTCAGGGCTGAACATATATAGACAAACAATCACTCTCACATTCACACCTATGGACAATTTTAGATTAACCAATTAACCTATCAGTGCATGTGTTTGGATGGTGGGAGGAAACCGGAGTGCCCGGCGAAAACCCACGCGGACACGGGGAGGACATGCAAACTCCACACAGAAAGGTCTGGTGTGGGATTCGAACCAGGTTCCTTCTTGCTGTGAGGCACGAGTGCTAACCACTGCACCACCGTGCTAACCACTGCACCACCGTGCTAACCACTGCACCACCGTGCTAACCACTGCACCACCGTGCTAACCACTGCACCACCGTGCTAACCACTGCACCACCGTGCTAACCACTGCACCACCGTGCCGCCCACCATCCAGATATGTATGTTACTTCTGCCAGAAGATGTTAACAGACTTTGTTAGCTATTTGTGAGGTATAATGTCCTGGGAACATAGTTTTAGTACTTTGTCTGGAGATGGTATTATTATCCCCCACCCGAATGTGGTGCATACCTGGAGGATAATATGACGACGTGGCATCTCGTTTAAAACTCAGCTCAATACCGGACGTAAGTTTGTTTTTAATATGGGACGATTCCGTATTTCAAGGGACGTTTGTCAACCCTACACACAGAGCACTGTAGGCGATCTGTCAATCCAACATGCACATACAGCTCTACTGTCTTTGAACATTAGCTTAAATGCTAATCAGCTGTTTTAGCATCGGATGTGTATTAGCTATATGTATATGACCATGTAATTTCATGGTGATATCTCAAGAATTCATTAAGTTATAGAGTGATATGTCTCTGTGGACACACACACACACACACACACACACAGTATACACAATATTGGGTGAGATTAACAAAACCAAAGTTCACCAAAATAAAACAGAAGAAGACGGTGGATGAAGATGAAGATGAAGTTCATTAATTTAAGTGAAAGGTTTGTTTCCCTTCCATAGAAAAGCAGCGCAGGTAAATGCTAATGTTAGCGTCGTACCTCTGCTGCTCTACACCTCTTCATCCACCTCTTCTTCTTCTTCAGTTTTATTTTGGTGAACTTGTGTTTTGTTGCGTAGTGAATCATCAGTGTTTCTCTCTTGCAGTTGTTTTGGGGTTTGTATGTTTTTCCTTCTGCTTGGTTTCTCTTATTGCACTATTTTTCTCTTGTGTTTCATTAGTTTTATGTGTTTGTGTTTCTGGTTGTTGCATCTTTCTGCTGTTTGCAGCATTTTGTCGATGTATTGCCTTTACCCCTGTCGACCATCGTACTTTTCCACTCACTAAGACGTTCCTGCTTAAATAAATACATTAAGGTTTAGATTGAAGTTAGTGTTTGTTCTGATCTCAGTCACAGGATGAAAGAACAAGAACCTTTAAAACCAGATCCAGTTCAACCTGAACAAACGTTCACTCCATGAAAATGTGAAGAATTTAAATCCTCCACAGACTTGATTTATGAACGTGAGGTTGAAAACCAGCGCGTCTCCGTACATTCTCTTCATTCCAGTCGTTTCTGTCGTGTGACGTTCGGGTGCGAGGCGTGTGCTGGGAGTTGGGAGTGTCGCTGCGTTCACTGATCGCACTCGCAGCAGGAAAAACAGGAAAAGCCAGAGTGTGAGTCACACACAGTGGAGGGTGAAGAGGAAAGACTTCCTGTTTCCCTCCACGCTGAACAATCAACAAATACAAGCAGGACAAAGCCCCGCCCACTTTCTGCTGTCCAGGGGAAAGAGGAACAGGAAGAAGAAACAAAGGTGTGTTGTTTGTGCTGCAGACGGACACGTGAACACACCTTTCACCAAACAAAAGCCCTGAAGGATGGAAACGGTAACACAATGAAGCTGTGGTTTCAGCTCAGGCTCACACTGAAGCTGAAACATGAAGAATGTGGACTTCTAGAACCTTCCATCTACCCGGGTTTGACCACAACGTCACAGCAAACTGCTCACAAAAGCACCTGGTTCTGCTGGGTTCTTAATTTGGACTTCACAGGGTTAGCGCGGCTCACTGGTTTAATGTGTATTTCAGCTGGTAACAGTAGTACGTACCCGCACGTCGCTGCCGATCAACATGTCCCAGGCCTCATAGTGACCTTTGGCCTGTCGGTAGAAGCACACAGCTTTGACGAACGCCTGTACCTCACACGTCTTCTTCTTCAGAAAATCTGAAAGAAAGAAGATGACGTTTGGAGTTTAGAACCAAACACAAACAGGAACAAACCAACCCATGGAAACATTTCTGTAAAATGTACAGTCTGTGCTTAAACAAGAGAAAAGCAGACAGTAACCATGGTAACCAATAATGGTTAGCAGGGCCTTATATATCAAATTAGTTGACTTAGCTAGCAGTAGCAGCTATGTTAGCATACAGTAAGCTAGTGTGTTAAAGATAGATGGAACAACAGGAACATTTCATATAATTTCAGTCTCTGGTCACAAATTACAACAGAATTAACACCTTATTAGCCATCTGTAATGTAAGAACCACTGAGGTCACATGACACTGAGTCTAATTCATTATGTTCATCTGGATCATGTTTTCACAGAACATATCCGTGATTTCAGGAGCTGATGTCATTTGGAATATGATGTGAATTCAACTCTATAACCGTCCACACTTGACTGAAAAAAGCAGAGAATGACTGAGATCAGACCACATCTCCAGTCTCGTCCTCAGAGCTGGTGTGGTGAGACTGTTGCCATGGAAACTGATAGGATCAGTTAAAGTGGCGCTCCATGACAAGTGCATCCAGGAAACGTCGAACATCAGTCAGAGCTGAAGGTTTGATATGAAGGCAGAGGTGGAAGTACCTAAGTACAAGTACTATACTATAGGTATCTGTACTTTACTGGAGTATTTATTTTTATGGAAACTTTTTACTTTTACTTCCTACATTTGTTCATAAATATCTGTACTTTATAGTCTTTACATTCTCAGAATAGACTCCTTACTTTTTCAAACCAAACAGATGTGATGTTTCAGTGGTTGGTGTTTCAGTGGTTGGTGTTTCGGTGGGTGGTGTTTCGGTGGTTGGTGTTTCGGTGGTTGGTGTTTCAGTGGGTGGTGTTTCAGTGGGTGGTGTTTCAGTGGGTGGTGTTTCAGTGGGTGGTGTTTCAGTGGTTGGTGTTTCGGTGGGTGGTGTTTCGGTGGTTGGTGTTTCAGTGGGTGGTGTTTCAGTGTTCATACCTTGGTTCTGGTGGCGGATGCAGTCAGACATGATGGACAGGAAGGCCTCCTGTTTCAGCTGCTGTCTGAAGCAGAAGTAAGAGTCTCTCCTGTACGGCAGGCGCAGGTAAACAGGGAACTGTCCAGGCATGGACGATAGGGGCGGAGCTAAGTCCTCCTTCACATCTGGAAAACACCAGGACAGTTGACAGTTTCAGATCATAGTGAAAACGAACCACGTTCAGGAAAATGTTCAAACATAAAAGAGTTGAACTTCTGTTGAGTGATGATAAAAACCTGAGCTCAGGTTTTAAACCTCATAGACCTTTCTCACAACTTCCAAATTTTTTACCAGAAATATGCAACCGGAGAGTACCCCTACCTCCACCCTGGCAAAAGGTAAATGACAAAGATGGCCTTTACCCTACGGGCCAGATTGGAGTCTGCAGGCTGCATTTGGCCCCCAGGCCTTATGTTTGACAACTAAGCTCTAGTTTGTGAGGCTCCTGGGTTTTCCGTTGCCATGGGTGTCATCGAGCCCTCCCAAAAACCTGCCCATCTACTACATGTGATACTATGACAAACAAACACCACATAAACACACACTGCCAGACAAAAAGGTGAACAGATTATGATAGCATTTGGCTAACGTTAACATTATGCTAACAAGACGTTAACTTGAACCATCGACAGGACAAATAGAAAATAATCAAATAGTCCATGTCGTCTATACTATCCATACTTAAAGGTGTCATTCCGCTGAAAACCACTTTTCCACTTTTCTCCTTTTGGAATCTGATGGCTCACCCAGCGTTACCATGGTGATGGCTCACCCAGACTTACCAACACATGTTCCTTTGACAGTGGTTCATCACCTCCACTGGCTGCATACTGCATTCACACTAAACAACAAGAGGAAACAGGGACCCAGAAAAAGACGGTCCATCTGACGTCAGACAGACTTGTGGGGTTAAGCCCCTCCCCGGCAATGAATCTGAAGTCGCATTAGCATTAGCATCTACAAGAGAAGACGGCGCCACAGTAGCTGCTGCACAAACTGGAAAAATCTGTTGGATCAAACTGGTTCATGTGTCTCTGTGGAAATAAAGCCTCAGCACCAAACCCAGCTGGATGTTACTCTGGTAAAGCTAAACACACACAGAGAGAGAGAGGGGAGGGGGGAGTGTTCCATCATGCATTTTGAGCCAATCAGAGACACCTTGTCACCGCGTCATGGACATGTATGAGGAAGTACCGTAAACTGTTGTTCGACCTCCAGTCATTTTTCTACTGTGAAAAAACAGCCAGAATAAAAAATCCAGATGTTTTTTTTAAATAGAACCAAAACACAATGTATTCAATAACAATGAAGAACAGCAATATTAATGAAATAACCACAGAATGACTCCTTTAAAGAAGTTGAGAAGACTCTCTCCATCTTACTGAATTTCTACTGTTTTCACGTTTTACAGGAAGTTCGGAAACACCCCGTCACATATTTCCACTCATTGTAAAAAAAGGTCCATTCCCATAACATTTTATTTTTCTCATTTTGTCTGAACTTTGACCTGTAAATAGCTGGGATGGCCTCCAGTAACCTCTGTGACTTCTGTGACCTCTTTGAAATTTGTGACCTCTCTGAACCCTGTGACCTCTTTGAACCATGTGACCTCTCTGACCACTCTGACCTTAGTGACCCCTGCGACCCTGGAAAGAATAAAGCATGTGCAAAAAAATGAATGAATAAATAAAAGAATGAATTGATTAATAAACAAATGAATCAATGAATAATAAAATATTAAATGGAACAAATGAATGAAATAATACAATAATAAATGAATGAATGAATGAATTGATTAATAAAATAATAAACTAATTAATAATTAAATATTAAATGAATTAATGAGTGAATTAATAAAAATAAACAAATGAATGAAATAATTAACTAACAAAATATTAAATGAATGAATGAACTGATTAATTGATTAATAAAACAATAAATGAATGAATAATAAAATATTAAATTAAAATCTTAAAATGAATGAATGAAGGAAGGAATGAATTAATTAATTATTAAATGAATGACTGAATTGTAAAACAGTGAAACTTTGAAGCTTTAAAGTGTTTTCATGTTAAACATCGATGGTTTGTTTCATGAATCAGTGTGAGTTTAAATGTCCTGGTTCTGCTGCTTTTATGTCAACCATTGTTTGTTTGTTCGTTTATTTGTTTGTTTACTCACTGGTGTCGTCAGGGAAACACTTGTCGACCATCATGTTGTACTTCTCCTCTGTGGTCAGAACACTTCCTCCTGTTGGCAGCAGCTTGTGTCGCGCAGGAACGCCTTTAAGAAAACTCTGACACACACACACACACACGTTAGCTCTACCCTGACCTCTCACCTTTGACCCCAGGTGGCTCCCAACCTTTGCTTACTACAGACCTGCACTGGCCTCTGTCCTGTGCTGACTGTTCTTTGACTTCAACTGACCCCTGACCACTGTTGACCCCCTGTGACATCTGACCTGTGCTTTCCTTTGACATCAAATGACCTACGTTGACCACTGCTGACCTCTGACCTGTGCCGTTCCTGACTTGCATTGACCTCTATTGACCCTCAGTAAACTCTGACCTTTGTGGTCCTTTGACATCAGCTGACCCATGTTGACCTCTGCTGACCCCCAGTGACCTCTGACCTGACCTCACCTCCAGACTGTCGTGACACTCCAGACAGTAGTTGGCTCTGACCACCACATAGCGCTCCCTCCACTTCCTGGTTTCATCAAAGTAAAGGACCGCCTCCTCGTACAGGACTGCGCCCCCTTCAGGAGCATCCTACAGACAGACGGACAGACAGACACGGACGTGAGGACAGAAACAGCTGAACTGAGACAGACGGACAGCCAGATAGACTTTATTGTCGTTATACAAATGTCAAATGCAGCCCACCAGAAGTTCCATGGGATGAATTCACTAAGGTCAATAACTCCATTAGCGCAGCCACGATAGCCCCCCCTAGTGGCAGAAAATCTAATGTTCTTCAGTACTAGTCTAGTTTCACTCAATGTAACTTATGGCTAGATTTCCCTGAAACTGGTCGACCAATCACAGTGAAGTACAGAGTCAGAGGGTGGGCGTAACAAAGCGTAAACAACCATAGAAGAAGAACAAGACTTTAGTTTGACAGGTGAGTTCATAACACATTCACATCAGCTGTCATAAACTGCACCAAACTTTTCATGAATGTGGAACATAGGACCACAACAACTTTTCAAAATAAAAGTCCAACAATTACACAGCAGCACTGCCCCCCCCCCCCCCCCCCCCCCCCCCCAAACCTCTTACCATCATATCACATCTGAGTCAATGGGCTAGTCCAGTGACAATTAGTTTAATAAAGTTTAATAACCTTTGGTGATGATTTATCTTTTGCTAATGGCAACGTCCAACCATTCTCAGTAGAGGCTTGCGACAGGACTCTGCAGGACCCGCGGGATGCAGTGTGGGTCATTATTTGACAGCCTCTTGAATGTACAGGTGTGGTCGCGGGAGCAGGACATAGGCATGTCCTCTGGAGTCCCACAAAGCATTAAAAACATTTCACAAAATTATTAAAATGTGTATTTGAAAAGGGCCAAAAACGGCAGCGCTGCTTTGTTGGACTTTTATTTTGAAAAGTTGTTGTTGTTCTGTGTTCCACATTCATGAAAGGTTTGGTATGAATGTTGAATCACGTCTGATGAAACAGTCATGAATGTTTTATGTGCAGTTTATGACAGCTGATGTGAATGTGTTATGAACTCAGCTGTCAAACTAAAGTGTTACTAGATTTACTGAGAAGAATGTGAGAAAATGTCAACAATCTTTAAATTCTTTTTACAGAAGCGACAACAGTCGTTAAGCTCCATAATTGTTTAGTCATTCCTAACTTTCTCCAGACTCCGTCAACTTTCCGGTGCTCTATGTTCTATGCTCTAAAGATTACACTGATTGGTTGTAGTACCGTCCTATTGCATACAGAGGATTTGAAAGACAACCTTTTAGCCCCGCCTCCCCTGACTATGAAGCACCACTAGACCCATACATGGAATGAATAGGGATAGCACTGCTAGGCTTCATGTAAACATGGCTAATGTTGCTTTGGTTCCAGTTCATTGTCATCATCACAGTCAAACGTTACAGAGTTTATTCCAAAATAATGGTGTAAAAACCATCATCTTGTGCTTTTAGTTGTGGTTTAACTCATGTTCAGTCATGTTTCTGGAGCCTGCAGTTGTTTTTAGATCAGGTTTCATGTTGAAAGTCAATGCTTCAACTGGTGAACTAAAGGGTCGTCTTCAACAATTTCTGCTTGAAACTGAAGTAAAAGAAAAAAACAGCACACGAGCGTTCCCAGAGCGAGCCGCGAGCGTTCCCAGAGCGAGCCGCGAGCGTTCCCAGAGCGAGCCGCGAGCGTTCCCAGAGCGAGCCGCGAGCGTTCCCAGAGCGAGCCGCGAGCGTTCCCAGAGCGAGCCGCGAGCGTTCCCAGAGCGAGCCGCGAGCGTTCCCAGAGCGAGCCGCGAGCGTTCCCAGAGCGAGCCGCGAGCGTTCCCAGAGCGAGCCGCGAGCGTTGCCAGAGCGAGCCGCGAGCGTCTTCATACATCTTCATACGACTGGACAGATGCTGCTTTGTCGTACCCTCTGTTTGAGCAGCTGTGTGATCTGGTCTTTGTTCTGCTCCAGATCCTCTTCCAGCTGATGGAACCGGGTCACAGAGAACTGAGTCCTGTAGAACGGGCTGAAGGCCTTTAGCTCCGCCTCCGCCTGATCTGAAAACACAGACAGATGAAACAGCAGGTCACATTTCAGACCAGGGTGGAACTGGGTCCAGGTCCAGGTCCAGGTCCAGGTCCAGGTCCAGGTCCAGGTCCAGGTCCAGGTCCAGGTCCAGGTCCAGGTCCATTCACACCTAAAGGCTCCTGGAACTGGACCAGTTAAATTTGGGAACCTGCAGAGCTGTAAGTAACTGAGTAGAAGTACTTCCTTTACTATAGAGTAAGTACAGTTTTTAGCGAATTTTTTTTACTTTTATCTCATAATTTAGAAATTTTTTATTTATCTCCTAATTATTAGCACTGTCCTAAACATAATTAACACTTTTGTTATTCACAGTGTTGGGTACGTTACTTTGGAAAACTACAGTTACTAGTTACTTCCTCCACTACCAAAGTAATTAGTTACCAGGAAAAGTATTTTTGCATTACTGTTTTTTTTTTTGCTTAAATATGTCAAAAAAACGAAAAAACGGTTAAACAGGTGCTGACTTACCAAACATGTATTTATTCAAATTGAACATATTTCAACCTGCAACAGATTATAAACAGGAAATACATTTTAAATACTGAAAATACTGTAATATTTATTCAAAGTTACTTGAATTTGTTCAAAATGTTAATATTCTTTAACTTTATATTTCAGTATACAGGTGAAATAATGATGTCTGTAAATTATTATTACATTATTATTATTAGTGAAAAAAACAATACAATGTATTCTATTATACATTTATTTACACAATTCTCATCAACAACAACTTATGTTCTAATCATTTTAAGTGTTTACATCCTTTATATTAAGGCACACAAACTGGATTAGAAAAGAAATTAGAAAAGAGAAAAGAAAATATTAATAGTGCAATTGTTATTTTTAACAAATGGAGCTGAAATGTGACCTTGTGACTTTGTGCTGCCATCACCTGTGTGTGTGTGTGTGTGTGTGCGTGTGCGCGTGTGTGTGTGTGTGTGCATGTATGTGTGCGTGTGTGTGCATGTGTGTGCGTGTGTGCATGTGTGTGTGTGTGCATGTGTGCGTGTGTGTGTGTGTGTGCGTGTGTGTGTGTGTGCCTGTGTGTGTGTGTGTGCATGTGTGTATGTGTGTGTGTGTGTGTGTGTGCATGTGTGTATGTGTGTGTGTGTGTGTGTGTGTGTGTGTGTGTGTGTGTGTGTGTGTGTGTGTGTGTGTGTGCATGTGTGTATGTGTGTGTGTGTGTGTGTGTGTGTGTGGGGACAGGACAGTTGAGACTCCGCCTTTTCAGCTTCTTAGCAAATCATGATCCATTTCTTTCTTTGGATTTATTTTTCTTTCGTTCTACAGTGACCTGAACATGAGCTTGGTTCAGACGTATGCGTGACCGACGTGTTGTTAAAACTCCCAGTTGTTGTTTGTACCCACGTCAACACTGTCGCCCCAATTCATCAGATTGTAACACGTCACATTATTTCCAGAGTAACAGTAACAGTGATACAGTTATGGATAAAGTCATTAAATAATTACTCCATTACTGGACATATGGCTGTGTTAGTAACACTGTTATATGCTAACACTGACATTCTAGCTAATTATAGGTCTATATCTAATCTGCCCTTCCTCTCAAATGTTGGACTTTTTTACTTTTACTTCAGTAAAGCGGTTGAATCAGTACTTGTACTGTATTTTTTCACACCAGTAGCTGTATTTGTACTACAGTACAGAATGTCAGTACTTTAACCACCTGTGAGAATCTGGCATCAGCTTCAGTGACTCATTCAGTGAAGCATCATGGGAACCGAGTCTGAAAAACTCAGTCACAGCATCAACACGTCTGTAGCGTCAACATGTCTGTAGCGTCAACATGTCTGTAGCATCAACACAACTAAAGCATCAACACGTCTGTAGCGTCACCACAATTGAAGCGTCAACACAACTCCAGAGTAGTTGCAGGAGGAAGTTTAACAGCTCTCTGTTTTGTTCATTTCTGTTGAAGTCTTCCAAACCAACTCTTCTTCTTTCAGTCTCTGACACCATTACTGTGTAAAGCAACAGCACAAACACAACAAACCTCCCAACGTCGTCCATGTCTACGTCGATCATAATTTTCTGCCGTCGATTAAAAACCAAACCAAAGCCATCCTGCATCAGTCATTAAACTAGTGTAGGTTATAAAGAGGAAGCTTTGTGATCTCTCCGTGGCATAGCTTTAAAAATGATGAATATGAGCATTAGCAAAACAAGACGGAATTTATTAAGAGCAAACTCAGAACTCAGTTAATCTGTGCGGAACGCCTCACAGCAGTTTAGAACATTTGCTCCAAACGTAAACAAAACACAAAACTAGAACTTCTATAGCAGCGACAGACTGGGACAGTAAGTTGTTACCATGACAACCCAAAAGCGTGGTGGATGAGTTGTGTTATCCATCTGACAGACCTACTGACAATGACATGACAGCTGGACTATGGCTAAAGGAGTTCATGCAGAACTGACGCAGGCTGGTGGACATCGGAAAGGTTTTTATACCATATTTAGGAGCAGAATTTACTGGAACATCGAATGTTTTCTCTGTGTGACGATTTAAAATCAGCTTTTAACATAACATCACTCCACATCTTCTTCTTAGTGACGTTACCATAGCAACTACCGTGATATAATGACACCATCAAAAGGGGCCATCTCTGTATGGAGATACACGCCTGAGAGGACTGGGCTAAACTCATGGCCAAGTCAAAAGCCCCCCCCCCCCCCCCCCCCCAAACTCCCAGAAGTTACAATAGTGAAAACACGCCTTTGTGGTCTACAGGGACCAGGACCCATTGTTGAGTATAAGGCGGCTATGGCTCAGTTGGTAGAGTGGGTCACCCAATGACCGAGAGTTTTGCAGTTCGCGTACCGGCTCTGGATGTCCATGGGGAAAGACACTGAACCCGGACTTAGTCTGCCAGTAGGACTGACAGACCCTTAGAAACCTACTGGTGTATGAGTGTGTGTGAATGGGTGAATTTGAGGCTAATGTAAAGAGCTTTGAACCATGAAGGCATTGTTGGGAAAGTTCACCTTGATTAGGAACTAGTTCAAAGTTCAGTTCAAGTTAGTCAATATGAATTAGTTCAGTTCATCGTTCATTCTTCCAAATTATCAACTAGAAGTTCATGGATCCCAAAATGAACTTTTTCGTTCTTTTTTTGTGTTATTATTGTAAACTTATTATGAACTGTTTCTGACGTTATCCTGTAGTCAGTAAATCAGGGGAAAGTCCCTTACCCCAGGGTTAACTTCCCTCTGCAGGTTCTTAGAACACAAGGAGTGGTTTCAGTGAGTTTCGTTTTCAATGTTTATTTCCAAGAACGGGACAACACCTGCTCCGGTCGCCGGACACACTCTTTTTCTCCGGTCCCAAAACTCTCTGCACCCCCCCCCCCCCCACACACACACACACACACACACACTCTCTCTCTCTTTCTCTCCTCCGCCCAAAACGTTGCCAACATTAGTTCAGAATAATAAATGACATCTATGATAATGTTGTGTTTTGATCCCATTTTATTCCTTATAGGACTCAATAATTACAACATGATAAGAACTAAATGTGAACTAAATAAGAGCACAGTTCAATAAATGCCAGAATAACCGCGTTCACAACTTCCCGTTCATTTGGCAAAAGTGAACGATTCGTTCGCGTTCGTCAAAAATATAATATAGTTGGTGAACGATCGTTCAATGAACTCGTTCAGGTACAACACTGCATGAAGGTGGAACAACGATAGCAGTGCAGAACATTTACCACTGTGGTCTACGAGGACCAGGACCCATTGTGGTCTATGGGAACCACGACCCATTGTGGTCTACGGAGACTGGGGCTGCAATGATTTAGTCAACATTGTCGACGAAAATCAATAATAGAAAGAGTCGACAATTAATTTTATTGTCGACTATTATTGGCAGACGTGTTTTTTCCAACAGAGACAACTCACTTGATTATAATCTCTGCTGAGAATCACACATGTGCAATAGTGTGTGTGTGTGTGTGTGTGTGTGTGTGTGTGTGTGTGTGTGTGTGTCGGTACTAGATCATATACAGAATCAGGACGGAAGCAACAGAATCCAACATGGCGCCCGTCGATATGCTTCGTAAATAATCACATCCACTGACAACAACCTGCTGCTGATCTTCTAGTACCCATATTTATAATTATATGATTTTAAATGTCAGTGCACACAAGTGTACATTAACTTTAAGTCTCTGCAGCAGGAACAGGTCTGTTTTTACACAATTCTTCCATTATGAAGATAAAGGATGTAGAATGTCTTCAGTCATTGTGGGTTTTATTTGGGATGGATAAAAATTATTACATGCAACATGTGTTCTTCCACATAATATTTACAAATCCATTGTATAAATGTACATAAACCACCATATATGTGATAATAAAACACCATTACACACACACACACATATATATATATATATATATATATATATATATATATATATATATATATATATATATATATATATAAATGTAATGTGGGATAGGGGGGTTAGTTTATGCACACATTTATAAAATGGATTTCTAAATATTTTGTGGAACCACTGGACCAGTTTTGTGCTCATAGGGATCCATCCCTTTGATTCCCTGTATTTTTCCCCCTATCTGTACTTTTTATCTGTACCAAAAGTAGTTGTAGATAAGGGACGATGAAGGAATGAATCAGTGTGAAACTGTCGACACTAGAACACTGAAGGACGGTAGAACTGATTCCATATGAGGAAAATTCTTTAAAACCCAAAATCTTTACACACTAAATTCCACATGGTGTTCCTCAAGGCTCTGTTCTTGGCCCAGTTTTCTAACATCTACAACAAGGGCGGTCAAACTCACTTTACTTCAGGGGCTACATTCAGCCTTATTTTGGTATAAAGTGGGCCAGTCGAAATGATAGAAATAATGTCAACACCAAAGTTTTCTCTGACTTTTAGCAAAAAAAATGAATGAACTGGACTTGAACACAACATGAACAAATATGAACAAGTGAAAAGTCTTAATGAAAATAAGTGAAATATTAACAGTATTACACTTAAGTTTATCATTTATACATGTGCATCACAAATTAAAGATAACAGTGGATTTACAAATACACACATTTAGTAACATTCACGATATTAATAATTCCACAAACATGTCAGGTTATTCACATTTTTGTAACAGGCTACTTTTATTTATTTACTTATTAATCCCACCCATTTTTGTAAACACTTTGTCTGGCTGTGTGTGTACCCCCACAGAGACATCAACAAATAATTGAGATATCACCATGTAATTACATGAGAATATACATATAGATAATGCGCAATGAAATGATCCATTTGAGTAAAGGTCAAAGGTCAATGTCACAATCAGCTAAAAGGTCAAAATCATATTAGGAGTTATAACTCAAGAACAGAGGCTCACAGAACTTTCTGATTGGTATCAAACGACGCAGAATGAAGATTTATACAATTCTCATTATTGGTGTTATCACCTACGACCAATAGTGTTTAAGATCTCTGGAGGTCAAAGGTGACATGCGGTAAAATTAACTTGTGTAACACTGTGTCAAACATAGACATATCACACTATAACTTAATCAATACTGGATATATTATAATATTACACACACTGATGCATATATACATTTAATGAAATGATCAATATTGCAAAAGGTCAAAGGTCAGAGTCTCATTATTATTGACATTAAATGAATGTCAGTGAATGAAAGACACGAGTTCTTTACATTTAATGGTTAGTTCTGGTTCTGGTTCTATAACTTATGAATGGACTTTAACACTGACCCTCAAACTGTGTAACTATAACATATGCAGACAGACAGACAGACAGACAGACAGACAGACAGACAGACAGACAGACAGATGTACTAAATGACTGATTAATGTACTACTAATAATGAATAAATAGTTTGTGTCATGTGACTCCTCCTTCACCACACCCCCAGGACAGAATGGCTCCGCCTCCACCAGTGTTGAAGAGAGCAGTTTGTTTTTGTTTTTTCCTCTTTCTTGCATGTTTGTTTTTTCCAGTCTGGTGTTTCGTGTTGGCTGAGTTTCTCTGTGTGAGTGTGTGTTCCTGTTTGGGGTCAGGTGGTCTGGTGTGAACCCGGTCCTAGTCTTCTTCAGTTTCCTGTTCCCCCTCAGTGCCTCTGACTGTCCTGTCCACTTCAGTCCTTTTCCTTCATGTTAGTGAACTTTGAACTTCCCTTCTGATCTTTCTGTCCCAGTTCCCTTTTGGTGTCTGAGTCCCTAGTCAGTCCAGTCACTCATGGTCTCATCCAGGCCCGGACTGGCCCACGGGAGAACTGGGACTTTTACCGCTGGCCTGCCTGCTCAGTGGCCTGCCTGGCCTGACCCCCAATTTGCTTGTAAACAATGATAAAGAGCTCAAAGCTCCGAAGAGTCACAGCGGTAGTGATTGGTAGCGTTTTTTTGTTTAAGAAACACATTGTGATTGCATTGTTTCTACTACATTCATTGAGTAGCGGCGCCCGTCACGTTTTCAAATTTCTATACATTTTATGTTTGTTGCAAATATATCACCGCGTCGAAAACAAAAGTAGCCCGAACTACAGATAATTATCTTGAATCATATACTCTTTGGCAGAGCGCATCTTGGAAATGACAGATCAGACAGTCGGGGGAGGAGTCAATCTGTGTGATTCGGGAAACGAAAAGGTTTATTTATTACGGTAGTTTGAGATAACTCATCATTTTTGAAAGTTTTAGACTTCAGTTATAGGATAGACTGTTGACCTTTGCACTTTAACATTGAATATTAGTGTTTATTAGCCATACTAAGATGACATCTGAAAAGTTTGCTGACAAAATAATACAAACATGTTCTTAATAACACATATGTCAGTAACCTTAGACAAAAGGAAATATGGTGAAAAGTACTGTACTGTACTGAGCTGTTGTCATGCATTAGTTTAATAGTGTGTTGTGTCACAGCCAGTGGAATAGTATTACTTTAATTGTTAAAAGAAAATGAAAAAGCCCCCTCAACCCCCAAAGGGGTGGTTTTTGGAGGGTTTTTTTTTTTCTGCCTCCATGGTGCTGGAATTGGCCTGGATGCTGTGGGATATTCCCGGCCTGAAACCCTGATCCAGTCCGGGCCTGGTCTCATCCATATGCTACGTCCACACCGAACGTGAATTTCCAAATTCACGCATCAAGATTACATATAAAGTCAACAGATAGACATGTTTGGACACAGATCTGCTCCGCCTGGCGCGTTGCTGCGGTGCGTTGGAGAGTCCGGCGTGTTTTGCTGCAAATACGCATAAACGCTTGAGTTGAAAATATTTAACTTTTCAGGCAAATTCGCATCCAGAGTATACTGTAAGTATACCATATACAGCAGACATCACAGATTAGCGTACTCCGGTCCAGATCCGGACCAGGAGATAATTCTGTCCGCACCAGAGACCAATCTGATTATGTCAGTGCATGTGTTAGATGGTTTAGACTTTTATTCTGATGATCATACCTATTGGCAGTGCGTGCAGTTACTACGACAAACTTCTGTCATTCGAGCAAATTCATATCAAGTTAACTTCAGGCACCGCCTTCTTGCCACACCGACCGCTGTCTCACCTCTGATGATCAATCAATCTATCAGTCAACTTTATTTCTGTAGCACATTTTAAAAGATCCACAGAGGAAACCAAAGTGGTGTACACAAAAAAATTACGAAAATAAGTAAAAACACACAATAACAAAAGACACAGGTTTATAGAAAAGACAAATTATGCGTTTTACCTGCGATTTAAAAACTGGGAGAGAAGAAGCCTGAATGGAAACTCATTCCAGAGTTTTGGAGCAATAGTTGCGAACGCTCTGTTGCCTCTAAGCTTCCGCCTCATTTTAGGGACCACCAGAAGCAACTGGTCAGCTGATCTTAGGAATGGGGTTGCGTGTTGAGACTGAAGCAGCTCAGATAAATATGGCGGCGCAACATTATTTAAACATTTAAAAACAAACAATACAAGCTTAAAATGGATTCTGTAATGCACAGGGAGCCAGTGTGGGGACGCCAGGACAGGGCTAATGTGCTCATGCCTCGGGGTCCAAGTAAGCAGGTGAGCAGCAGAGTCCTGTACGAGCTGCAAGCGTTAAGGATCACTCTGACTGACGCCTGCGTGCAGGGCATTACAGTAATCCAAACAAGTTGCAATAAATGCATGAATTAAATTTTCTAAGTCAGAATAGTTCAAATTAGCTTCACCTTAACTATCTGGCGGAGTTGATAAAAACTTGTCTGAACAACAGAGCTAATCTATTTATCAAATTTAAAATCTGAATCAAACTTAACCCCCAGATTAGTGACATAGTCCCTGACATAAGGTGTCAGTGGACCAAGGTCAATATTTAGGGGGGGGGGGGGGGGGGGGGACCAAACAACATCTACTGGGACCAAACAACATCACTTCTGTCTTGCCTTCATTCAAATTCAAAAAGTTGAATGAAAGCCAGGATTTTAAACAGTCAGTGAGTTGTTTGATTGTGTTGTTTTGTGCCAAAGGAAAATAGATCTGAGAATCATCTGCATAAAAATTAAATAAAACAGTGTTTCCTAAAAACAGAACTTAGAGGCAGAAAATAAAAAGCAAATAAAAGAGGGGCAAGGATTGACCCCTGGGGGACCCCGTGTGGAAGAGGAGCTGTTTTTCACAAAAAATTGTCAACTTTCACACAAAAGCTCCTATCATTTAGGTAGGACCGAAACCAGTCTAGGGCGACACCTTTAATGCCCACACAGTGCTCAACATGAGAAATTAAAATGCCATGATCCACAGTGTCAAATGCAGCAGACGAAACTAAAAGACTTAAAACAACAAGTGACAGCACACGACCAACACTCCACTCCTCACACTTTTTAAGTCTTCAGTCACTTCTTTTGGGCTTGTTTTCAGGACACCAGCCATGTATTTCTAGTGAAAGATCTAACAACATTGAACACGAGCTGTTCCAAACCCGTGTGTCTCATATAATCTACTACTACTATGACCACTACTACTACTACTACTACGACCACTACTACTACTACTACTACTACCACTACTACTACTACTACTACTACTACTACTACAACTACTACTACTACTACTACGACCACTACTACTACTACTACTACTACTACTACTACGACCACTACTACTACTACTACTACTACTACTACTACGACCACTACTACTACTACTACTACTACTACGACCACTACTACTACTACTACTACTACTACTACTACTACGACCACTACTACTACTACTACTACGACCACTACTACTACTACTACTACTACTACCACTACTACTACTACTACTACTACTACTACTACAACTACTACTACTACTACTACGACCACTACTACTACTACTACTACGACCACTACTACTACTACTACTACTACTACTACTACGACCACTACTACTACTACTACTACTACTACGACCACTACTACTACTACTACTACTACTACTACTACTACGACCACTACTACTACTACTACTACTACTACTACTACGACCACTACTACTACTACTACTACTACTACTACTACTATGACCACTACTACTACTACTACTACTACAACTACTACTACTACGACTACTACTACTACTACTACTATGACCACTATTACTACTACTACTACTACTACGACCACTACTACTACTACTACTACTACTACTACTACGACCACTACTACTACTACTACTACTACAACTACTACTACTACTACGACCACTACTACCACTACTACTACTACTACGACCACTACTACGACTACTACTACTACTACTACTACTACTACTATGACCACTACTACTACTACTACTACAACTACTACTACTACTACCACTACTACCACTACTACTACTACTACTACTACTACTACTACTACTACGACCACTACTACTACTACCACTACTACTATAACCACTACTACTACTACCACTACTACTATAACCACTACTACTACTACTACTAAATGGACTGCATTTATATAGCGCTTTTCCACCTTCATGGTGCTCAAAGCGCTTTACATTAGCCTCTCATTCACCCATTCACACATACACTCATACACCAGTAGGTTTCTAAGGTTTACAGTAAATCCTACTGGGGGCCTAAGTCAGGGTTCAGTGTCTTGCCCAAGGACACTTCGACATGTGGGCAGCCAGAGCCGGGACGCGAACTGCCAACCTCTCGGTCATTGGGCGACCCACTCTACCAACTGAACCACAGCTACGACCACTACTACTACCAGTACTACTACTACTACTACTACCAGTCAGTTGTCCTTCTGGTTTGGTCCCAGCGTCACACGTCCCACCAGGACATTAGCAGCATCAACACTGATTGGTTTTCGTGGCCTGGTGTTACATAAATTTTCCTGAAAATTTCAATATTTTCAACACCAGCGTTTATGAGAATTTGCTCCAATGCGCCACAGCAATACGTCCAACGTGCCATCCATAGGTCTGGGCGGGGCTTATGACCTCGTCTAACCTGCTTTGTGTGTGGTTGGCCAGTGCACCAGTGTGGGTACAGTTTCACTTCTTGCAGTGCTGCAGTGCTTATAGAAGTGGTTATTATGAATTACCACACTGTAAAAAGAGTTACACAAAGTAATTTTCAGCAGGAGGTGGTCTTTAAAGTGGAATTAATTTTTTAAATTTCAGATGAATTATTGAATTCAAATCAGAATAAACCAGTGACTTTATTTTGAATTCAGTTTAATAGTGAATTATCATTTTCAACTGGTTGATCTGAAAGAGGAATGAACCTTTATTCTGGATTAAACAGCAATAAACAGGTCAGTGGAACTTCTCTTCTTCATTTGACTGTTGTCGTTGGTGCAAATGTTTCCCTTTTCTCTTTTAATGGTTTATGCAAACTTTGGGAAGAAGACGATAAATATTCAAATCCATCGACTGCGTCTGAAACACGATGAGTAAAAGGTGAAGCTCAGACTTTATTCCTATTCATTTGGTTTCATCTCAGTTTTCTGCTATGAATTTAACAACTGTCAAACTAATACATTCTTTAATTTACACTGGAATAAAAAAAGAGCAAAGTTACATGAAAATGTTTACATTTGGTTCTGTCTGAAATAAACCAAACTAAACTAAACTAAATTCAAGTCAAGTCAAGTGAAAGAAATTCAAATAAAGTGAATTTAACTAAATTAAACTAAATTAGAAAAGCCAAGGAGGTTCTGTTTTCACTGAATTCTGTCTGTCTGTATATCTGTCTGTCTGTATGTATGTATATCTGTCTGTCTGTATATATATCTGTCTGTCTGTCTGTCTGTCTGTCTGTCTGTATGTATGTATATCTGTCTGTCTGTATGTATGTATGTATATCTGTCTGTATGTATGTATGTATGTATGTATGTATGTATGTATGTATGTATGTATGTATGTATGTATGTATGTATGTATGTATGTATGTATGTATGTATGTATGTATGTATGTATGTATGTATGTATGTATGTATGTATGTATGTATGTATGTATGTATGTATGTATGTATGTATGTATGTATATCTGTCTGTCTGTATGTATATCTGTCTGTATGTATGTATGTATGTATATCTGTCTGTCTGTATGCATATATGTCTGTATATCTGTCTGTCTGTATGTATGTATGTATATCTGTCTGTATGTATGTATATCTGTCTGTCTGTATGCATATATGTCTGTATATCTGTCTGTCTGTATGTATGTATATCTGTCTGTCTGTCTGTATGTATGTATGTATACCTGTCTGTCTGTCTGTCTGTATGCATATATGTATGTATGTATGTATGTATGTATGTATGTATGTATGTATGTATGTATACCTGTCTGTCTGTCTGTATGCATATATGTCTGTATGTCTGTATATCTGTCTGTCTGTCTGTATGTATATCTGTCTGTATGTATATCTGTCTGTATGTATGTATGTATATCTGTCTGTCTGTCTGTCTGTCTGTCTGTATGTATATCTGTCTGTATGTATGAATATCTGTCTGTCTATCTGTCTGTATGTATGTATATCTGTCTGTATGTATGTATATCTGTCTGTCTGTATGTATATCTGTCTGTCTGTATGTATATCTGTCTGTCTGTATGTATATCTGTCTGTCTGCAGCATTACTCAAATGTGTAGGATGTATTGGGAGTGTCACAAGGAACAAATTATTACATTTTGGTGGTGATCCAGAACAGATCCTGGATCAGTTTGAAATGTTACAGTGCAGTAAATGGACCCACCCGCCCAATCAACCAATCAATCAATCAATCAGCTGTGGTGTTTGAGCTGAAGGAAGTGTTCTTCACATCTGAACCTGTTTCCTTCCTCATCCTTCAGCAGCATGAGGAAGCACTCACTCACTAACTATGAAACCCTGAAATAAAATTAAATAATTAAACTAAACTAAATTACACTCAATTAAATTACAACTAAACTCATCTAAATTAAATTAAAGTAAAACTAAATTACAGTAAATTAAACTAGCCTAAACTAAACTATATTAAACTGAATCAAAATAAACTAACCTAAATTAAACTGAAATGAAACTAGGCAGAGTCAGCAGACGTCTACTAAGGCTTGATATGACGTCATATGACGTCCAGACATGATGTGATAGAGCCATAGGTGTTGACCCATCCGATGTCTGAAGGGTTAGGGGTCAAAGGTTAGAGCCATAGGTGTTGACCCATCTGATGTCTGATGGTCAGACCATCTGAATGAGAAAAAAAACAGATTCTATCTTGTCTGAATCCTGAAATATTACCACTGCTGTGTTTTAGCTGTTGACCTTTAGTGTGACCTTGACCTTTGACCAGGGTGACCACCTGCCAATAAGCCCAAGGTGGACAAAAGGTATGTTTCGGGGGGACAATGTGGGACACCGCCAGCGCAGCGGCACTACCACCCCACAGGCTGATAGTGGTCACACCACCTTACATGGTATATTAATAATGTCCTGTTCCCCTAAAGATGATGTACACTGTTTCGTTTTGTTTTTTGTTAAAATAAAGATTCAAAATATGTTAAACTTTCAATGAATCAACAGATGCACATTCACTTACAACTTACTTTAGCTATTTTATTTTATTTAATTGCCATTACATTTTTATTTTACTTTAACATAAACCTGAGTTTGAGGATTCACTGACATGACAGGGCATCAGGAGGATGTAGTGGCTCAACACCACAGGAACAGTAAAAAGGCTTAACTCAGAACTCCAGAAGTTCACAAAACAAGAAGGACAAGGAAGGATTCGCCATGTTTGGAAGTGCACGTTCCTCCCCTGTGTGTCTGTGCACGTGCGTGTGGTGTCAAGCATTAATTATGCGGGACACGGTGTCAGTTTGCGGGACGCGTGAATTGAGCTTCAAATGCTGTACGCGCTACGCGGGACGGGTGGTCACCCGACCTTTGACCTTCATTGTTCAAAATCTAATAGTTCTTTCTTGACCCATTATCTATAATTCCTGAAAGTTTCATCAAAATCTGTTCAGAACGTTTTGCATAATCCTGCTGACAGACAGACAGACAGACAGGCTCTAATTTAATACTTCCTTGGTGAAGGTAATTAGAGTAAATTAAACTAGCCTAAACTAAATTAAATTAAAGTAACCTAAATTAAATTAAAGTAAATAAAATTAAAACTGCAAGCAGTCTCAAAGGCCTTCGCCCTCCCTGGTGACCACCTTCCCACACAACGCCCGAGTCAAATTTCAGCCAAATCGGTGTTCGTATGCACGATCTACAGCCATTTTAGTAAAGGCGATGCTGTAGGGGGCGCTATAGGGCAAAATCACAATTTCTATTGATAAACTGGTGTAGGACCCAGAGATAGATGTCCGACTCAAATTTCAGCCAAATCAGTGTTCATATGTCCGAACTACGACCATTTTACTAAGAGTGTATTTGGTAAAACTGTAGGGGGCGCTATAACGTAAAAATAACAATTTCATATGACAACCAAGTGTAGGACCGAGAGATAGACGTCTGAGTCAAATTTCAGCCAAATTGGTGTTCGTATGTCCGAGCTGAAGCAATTTATGTGGTGGTAATTTTTCCTGAAATCTTTGCAAACTTTGCGACAGCGTAGCACGAAAACGATGCAACTTTCCAACTAAATTGGATAAGTTTTGAAGTCCCACTTGTCTAGATCGTGTTCACCGATTTTGAGCTCATTTGGTCCAACGGCCAAGGAGGAGATAGAAAAATTCCAATGACAGCGAAAATGACGACTCAAAATTTTTCAAATTTCAATCCAAGATGGCGGACTTCCTGTTGGTTTATGGGCGTGGTCATCATTAACTTTTTTGTTCATCATCATATGTCGAACATGTGTACTGATCTTCATAACTAACTTTACTAGGGCGTGATCTGGCCTAATACAAACTATTTCACCTTTTCTAGGTGGCGCTGTAGACACATTTCTAAATTGACTTTTATGAAACCCATAAATACTTACAATTTTTCACACTTCTGAGGTGTGTGCAAAATTTGGGGAGTTTTCGTGCATGTTCAGGGAAATTAGAAATTAGAGCTCAAAGAGCAGACGAAAGAAAAATAAATAATAAATAATAATAATAAAGAAAGAAAAATTCTGAAACCAAGCAAGAACAATATAGCGTTTTTCTGACCCCCCCGAACTTGCCCTCAAATGAAATCTTTTGACTTTCCCCACGTCCCTAGGGGGTCAGAGGTCACATTTGACACACTTTCACTCATGTCAGCGACCCTGAGTGGGCGTGGCCCATAGACTCCCATTCATTCTGAGCAGGACACGGACACGGCTTGCTACCGTGAATGTGTGAGTGGTGCGAGTCGTCCCTGGCGACCGCGCCCCTGGCATATTTCGTCACCTGGCTATCACAGCAGACTCAATAGGCCTTGCGCCGACGTTGTCCGTGGCGAAGGACAACGCCGCGTCTTGTTACTCCTGCAGTTACTATGGTTACTACTGCAATTACTATGGTTACTACTGCAGTTACTATGGTTACTACTGCAAGCAGCAAAGTCAAACCCATTTCAAAGTCAACGAAATACGAAGGGAAAATCAGATGGACATAGGGCCATTCCACAGACAATCTGAGGAGGACAAAACTCAAGACAAGTCTGACAATCATCCAGGAGCGTCAGTGGTCCAGACGGATGTGTCTCCATATGACAGAGGAGGGTCTGACTTCAGCGTGGACTTGGAGGATCTTGGTACTGATAAACCAGCCCTGGTGACCCTCAGGATCTGTCCTAAACACCTTTTCACAGGAAGACAGAGATGGTTCAGTAGAGAGTGGTACAGAACCAGAGAGTCCATCCGTCTTTTTAAATGGCGCCCATGGCTGCCCACTGCTCCGTACTGACCACGGGTTAAATGCAAAGGACACAATTTGTTGTATAATTGGATGATGACGATAAAGTACTATTTTATCTTAAAATGTTCTGGGGGAGGACCTTCAGACCAGGACGGCACAGTGGTGCAGTGGTTAGCACTGGTGCATCACAGACAGAAGGTTGTTGGTTCTATTCCCACACTTTCTGTGTGTCTGCATGGGTTTTAATCCACTTTCCTCCCATCATCCAAACACATGCACTGACACGTTAACTGGTTCTAAATCAGGGGCCTCCAAACTATTCCACAAAGGGTGGGTGTGGCTCCACTACACCAGACTGGACTCAATTAACCAACTTCAGAGAATCGATTGGTCAAATTGTGGACTCTCGGTTGGAACAAAAACCTGCAGCCACACCAGCCCTTTGTGGAACATTTTGGAGACCCCTGATCTAAATTGTCCAAAGGTGTTAATGTGAGAGTGTTTGTCTATATATGTTCAGTCCTGAGATGTACTGGACACTCATACAGGGTGTACCCCGCCTTCACCCATTGGTGCAGAATTGGACCTGACCCTCTGTAGCGATAAGCACCGGCTGAAGCTGGAAATGGCGACAGGTTTGTAAAACAGTCTGATGTGAAATGAGCTAAAGAGGAAGGAAACAGTGGATGGTTGAATGTGTTGGATGTGATTAAAATTTTTAACTAACCATTGGTTGTGGTCTTTGTATATTTTGGTATTTGGATGGGAATTAAAAAACAAAAAACAACAGTTTTTTTTACTTTGTTTTGAAGCAAAAAACAACAATTGTATTAATCAGCATTTTCCTTTCATTGATTTTTTTTTATTTCACTTCACAAAAAGAAGTTAAAAGTCAACAGAAACAGAAAAAAAAACTACCAAAAACAATCATTATTCATATCATCTGCCTCTAACATCCGAACGCAGCGGAGAAAGTCCTTTTCACAGCAGCTTTAAACAGCGATCTTTCTACAAAAACCTTCAAAAACCTTGATTTATTAATTATTTTGGTTTATTTTCTTTTATTCTGGCCTCACAAACAGTTTATAGACCTGGACTGTTGACAAATCCCATCCACATGTTGAAGTGTCCTAGGACAAAAGCACTGAACCAGTAGGACTGACAGAATCTGAGAAACATACGGGTGTGTGAGTGTGTGTGAATGGGTGAATGTGAGGCTAATGTAAAGAGCTGTGACTGAAGGTGGAACAACTATAGAAGTGAAGAACATTTAACATTTACAAACAGACAAAAACATAACCTCCTTGGCAGAGGTAACTAACCTAACTAAGCCCCGCCCCCTCTGATCCACCTGTGTGTGTAACAGGTCAGTGATGCGTTCAGGTGTTGTAGAGGAATGGGAACTATGGTTCAGCTGGACCAGATGAACTGGATCCTCCAGGTACAGATACAATGGGGTCATGACCACGCCTGCCGACCAAAGCCACGCCCACAGCAGCTGTTCGCTCTGGTTCACACCCGGACCAGGACTGAACTGAACCAGGACCAGAAAATCATGAATTGAACTGATCCACAAACAGAGAAATGACCCGGTTGGACAAAACATGTTGATGTGAACATTTGACTGATTTCAGACTGTACATAAACACACCATGAGGCGTTCAGGTCCCAGTGTGTGTGTTTGTGTGTGTGTGTGTGTGTGTGTGAAAACAAACGAGTCTGTGCATGTCATTGTGTTTTCACACTTATCTTGGAGGAATGCGAAGAAAAAAAACCCCGACTGGACTGGAGTCAAACCCACGACCAAAAGTGAAAACAACCAAAAACACAGCGTTAATTCAGCACCTGAACACAACACGACCGACAACAGAACAAACCTGAAGCTCATCCAAATACAAACTGGTATTCTGAGAATGTCTAATGTCGCCTCCATTTTATGTCAATCTCCAGTTTCTATGACAACCTGTTCTTGAAGTAGAGCCAATAATGTGATTTTGACCGTTCTGTTTAATTCCACCTTGACCTTTGACCTTTTACAATATTGATAATTTGGTTATGTGTATATATGCCTCAGTGTGTGTAATATTATGATAATATATCCAGTATTAATTAAGTTATAGCGTGATATGTCTATGTTTGACACACATACTAAGGGTGTAACGGTACACAACAATCACGGTTCTTTACGCACCTCGGTTTTGAAGTCATGGTTCGGTTCATTTTTGGTACAACATGGAAACAAAATGCAAAATTACTTTCTTCCTCAACATGGTATCTATTAAATAAAAAAATGTGAAAAAAAAAAAAAATGGAAACAGTCAATAATTCAAAGTACTGCTTGGTACCAGTGAGTTACATGATATATTCTTAAATAATTGTTAAAAATCATCAATTCCTTTTAAACAGTAAAAAGCTTTTTCCAACATCCAAACCACTTTTCTCCTTTTGGAATCTGATGGGTCACCCCGAGTTACCAACGCATGCTGTGTTTGCTGCGTGGTGTGCCCCCTCCACCGTCTGCGTGGTGTGTCCCCTGCACCGTCTGCATGGTGTGCCCCCTCCACCGTCTACGTGGTGTGTCCCCTCCACTGTCTGTGTGGTGTGTCCCCTTCACTGTCTGTGTGGTGTGTCCCTTCCACTGTTTGTGTGGTGTGTCCCCTGCACTGTCTGTGTGGTGTGCCCCCTCCACCGTCTGCGTGGTGTGTCCCCTGCACCGTCTGCATGGTGTGCCCCCTCCACCGTCTGCGTGGTGTGTCCCCTGCACTGTCTGTGTGGTGTGCCCCCTCCACCGTCTGCGTGGTGTGTACCCTGCACTGTCTGTGTGGTGTGTCCCCTCCACTGTCTGTGTGGTGTGTCCCCTTCACTGTCTGTGTGGTGTGTCCCTTCCACTGTTTGTGTGGTGTGTCCCCTCCACTGTCTGTGTGGTGTGTCCCCTTCACTGTCTGTGTGGTGTGTCCCCTCCACTGTTTGTGTGGTGTGTACCCTCCACTGTTTGTGTGGTGTGTCCCCTGCACTGTCTGTGTGGTGTGCCCCCTCCACCGTCTGCGTGGTGTGTCCCCTGCACCGTCTGCATGGTGTGCCCCCTCCACCGTCTGCGTGGTGTGTCCCCTGCACTGTCTGTGTGGTGTGTCCCCTCCACTGTCTGTGTGGTGTGTCCCCTTCACTGTCTGTGTGGTGTGTCCCTTCCACTGTTTGTGTGGTGTGTCCCCTCCACTGTCTGTGTGGTGTGTCCCCTTCACTGTCTGTGTGGTGTGTCCCCTCCACTGTTTGTGTGGTGTGTACCCTCCACTGTTTGTGTGGTGTGTCCCCTGCACTGTCTGCGTGGTGTGTCCCCTGCATTGTCTGCGTGGTATGTCCCCACCACTGTCTGCGTGGTGTGTCCCCTCCACTGTCTGCGTGGTGTGTCCCCTTCACTGTCTGCGTGGTGTGTCCCCTGCACTGTCTGCGTGGTGTGTCCCCTCCACTGTTTGTGTGGTGTGTCCCCTGCACTGTCTGTGTGGTGTGTCCCCTGCACTGTCTGTGTGGTGTGTCCCCTCCACTGTTTGTGTGGTGTGTCCCCTCCACTGTCTGTGTGGTGTGTCCCCTTCACTGTCTGTGTGGTGTGTCCCCTCCACTGTCTGTGTGGTGTGTCCCCTCCACTGTTTGTGTGGTGTGTCCCCTCCACTGTCTGTGTGGTGTGTCCCCTCCACTGTCTGTGTGGTGTGTCCCCTTCACTGTCTGCGTGGTTTGTCCCCTCCACTGTCTGTGTGGTGTGTCCCCTTCACTGTCTGTGTGGTGTGTCCCCTCCACTGTCTGTGTGGTGTGTCCCCTGCACTGTCTGCGTGGTGTGTCCCCTCCACTGTCTGCGTGGTGTGTCCCCTCCACTGTCTGCGTGGTGTGTCCCCTCCACTGTCTGCGTGGTGTGTCCCCTTCACTGTCTGTGTGGTGTGTCCCCTCCACTGTCTGTGTGGTGTGTCCCCTTCACTGTCTGTGTGGTGTGTCCCCTCCACTGGTGGATTTACCATCATACATAGAAAACAACAGAGAAACCAGACACTCACCAAAAGTCTGTCCACTACACATCACCAGGACATTGGCCTCACCCACCTGGGGTTAAGCCCCGCCCCCACTGCAGTGAATCTGAAGTAGCATTAGCATTAACATCTACAAGAGAAGACAGCACCATAGTAGCTGCTGCAAAAACTGGTAAAAACTGTTGTTCCTTCAGACATTGTGAGCCAATCACAGACGCCTCCTGCACATGTATGAGGAAGTAGAAGTAAACTCTGGAACTGTGGAATCCCAGAATGTTTTGGGAATACAACAATAGCGTTTGGCCAGATTTCTCTGACAATGAATGTTTGATACGGCATGACTGACTCAGCAGCGAACATGCAGAGGAGCAGCGAGCAACACAAACTCAGCAGCAAAAAAATTAATCAATGAGACCGTTCCATTCACAACCGTTCATGAGTCAAAGCCTTAAATTGACTCGATTAATGAGTCAGGCTCTAACGTGGAGACTTAAAGGGTTTAATCCCAGAAATAAACCTGAAGCCATTTGTTTAGACACTGGACTTTGATGAGGGTTTTGGTTCCTGCTCTGGTTTCAGGTCCTGCTCAGGGTGTGGCTGTGGGCGTGACTGTGGGCGTGGCCTCTGTCCATTTCATCCAGAACATTCCCGCTCGACCTGTTTGACTCAAGTTTCACCAACAAACACCTTTTGTCTGAAAACAACTGATGACACCTGAGCCCAAGCAGAACCAGAACCACACCCTGGACCTGAACCAGAACCACACCCTGGACCTGGACAACTCACAAATGCCGAATGCCACCTGGTTCTGGTGAGAATGACAGATAAAGGTCAAAGGTCACACAAAGGTCCAGACTTGTGTGTGCATTCATGTCTTTATGGGGACATTGATATGTTTACACAATCATACCATGGTGACCTTTGACACTATGGCGACTAAAATTCAGGTCTCCATGAGGGTTAAATATATAGGTCCCCACTAGTAAAATAGAAAACATGTGGCCCTATAAATACATTAATTACTTTTTCAGAAATCCCCATAAAGCATCAGGGAAACATGTTACTTTTTAAAAAGTATTTATTTTTTCATTTTTATTCATCTATCATTTGTTTTATTATTATTATTATTATTATTATTATTATTATTATTATTATTATTATTATTATTATTAATAAATATATTTAACAATTTTCTTTTTTAAATGACTATTATTATTTTTTAATGTATTTATTAATTTTTAATTTTTTTTTCATTTTCAATGTTTTATCATTACAATTTTTTATTTTAATTTGAATTTTTTTTAATACTCACTGGCTACTTGATGGAAATGTGTGTGTGTGTGTGTGTGTGTGTGTGAGGCGTTCAGGGCCTGGCTCAGTGCTGGATGTCTGAGCGATGGTGTAATGGCATCTGGAGGACGTGAAGAATCAGCTCTGACACTGAAACTGGAAATAACACACACAAGGCTGGTCTCCACGGCGACCCAACCCACCAGACGGACGCCAACCAGGTCCAACTGGGTCCAAGTGAACCTTCACTCATCTGAGTTTGTCTATTTGACCCTTTAACGTCCATTTACATGAAGAGACCAAATAAAAACATCTGCACCACTGAGTCCTGATCAGTTTCACCAGGACCAGAACCAGGACCAGGTCCCCAGCAGTGCTGATGTCGAACTTTCTGAGTCATGTGATCCTCCACCTAAAGAAGCTCCGCCCACTGGACTCACATAACCAGGCCCGGCGTTAGTCATAGGCAGACTAGGCGGTCGCCTAGGGCACCAGGTGGTGCCAAGTCCCACAGAATTAGAATATTAAGAAATTGTATTTTCTGGACTTTATTCTATGTCCCTCTAGAACGTTCTGACAGCTCCCGTTCAGTTTGAATTTATGTTGCCAGCATTCAGCGGGTGAATTTTTTTTCCCGATAACCGCCTTCTGCACCATTAACGCCACTGCCAATGGCAACAAGTTTTGTCACTTCAGATTCACAGTACCATATCACTCCACAGGTAGTTCGGCCACTTTGAAAGTAAATATTCGCTATGTTGTAACGGCTATTGTATCCAGTCTGTTAGAGTAGTTGCAGTAATAAGCTGTAATAACCATAGAATAAGTGGGATAATGTATTGACCATGGGTGACTATTGAAAAATATTTCCCTTTAGGGTGGAACAGCACCCCTCCCCCTTTGGCGTCGGGGTGCTGTTCGCCACGTCTGGAAATATTTTTCAGATAGTAATACATTATCCCTTGCATAAGGTGAACTGAAAAGACTTTATATTTCTCCAAAAACTACAGTACACTTTATATATGGATTAATTCTGGTTGTGTTTAGTGACTGGGAAGTGACTTGATAGTGATTTGATAATTTTGACTGATTTATCAGAATAAGAGTGTTTTGTTCTGTTACAACTCAACAAGGTTAAGAGTTATTGTGACTGTTTTGCTTCACTTAATGTTCCTTATATATACAAAAACCTTATAGTGTTGAAAATACACTAAATAAATCATTAAACTTAACATTGACAGTGATTATTCATGGACACTCAGTACGTACTCCATCAGATGTAGGACACTATGTTTACAGAGGATCATTTAGAATAACACTAAAAGAAAAGAGAGGTGTTGGCCTAGTGTTGACCTAGTGTTGGCCTAGTGTTGATCTAGTGTTCACCTAGTGTTGGCCTAGTATTGGCCTCGTGTTGGCCTAGTGTTCATTTAGTATTGGCCTAGTGTTGGCCTCATGTTGACCTAGTGTTCACCTAGTGTTGGCCTCGTGTTGGCCTAGTGTTCACGTAGTGTTGGTCTAGTATTCACCTAGTGTTGGCCTCGTGTTCAACCAGAGTTGGCCTTGTGTTGGCCTAGTGTTCACCTAGTATTGGCCTAGTGTTCACGTAGTGTTGGCCGAGTGTTCACCTAGTGTTGGCCTCGTGTTGGCCTCATGTTCACCTAGAGTTGGCCTAGTGTTAACCTAGTGTTGGCCTCGTGTTCACCTAGTGTTGGCCTAGTGTTCACCTAGAGTTGGCCTAGTGTTAACCTAGTGTTGGCCTCGTGTTCACCTAGTGTTGGCCTAGTGTTCACCTAGAGTTGGCCTAGTGTTCACCTAGAGTTGGCCTAATGTTCACCTAGTGTTGGCCTAGTGTTCACCTAGTGTTGGCCTAGTGTTCACCTAGTGTTGGCCTAGTGTTCACCTAGAGTTCACCTAGTGTTGGCCTGGTGTTCACATAGAGTTGGCCTAGTGTTAGCCTAGTGTTCATCTAGTGTTGGCCTAATGTTCACCTAGTGTTGGCCTAATGTTCGCCTAGTGTTGGCCTAGTGTTAGCCTAGTGTTCACCTAGAGTTGGCCTAGTGTTCACCTAGTGTTGGCCTAGTGTTCACCTAGAGTTGGCCTAGTGTTCACCTAGTGTTGGCCTAGTGTTCACCTAGAGTTGGCCTAGTGTTCACCTAGAGTTGGCCTAGTGTTCACCTAGAGTTGGCCTAGTTTTCACCTAGAGTTGGCCTAGTGTTCACCTAGTGTTGGCGTAATGTTCACCTAGTGTTGGCCTAGTGTTCACCTAGTGTTAGCCTAGTGTTCACCTAGTGTTGGCCTAATGTTCGCCTAGGGCACCACATTGACCAGAACCAGCCCTGCACATAACCCACAGCCAGGGAAGTCTGAATAAATGAGGCTCCGCCCACCCTGAAACCACACCCTCTTTCCTCCAGTATCAGTCTGAAGTTTCCATGCTGGGGTGTGTCTCTACAGCAACAGCCCTGATGCTGTATCATCACCATAGCAACCACTCTCAGTAGATCAGGGTGTTTGTGTCTGAAACTGAGGATCAGGTGGACTATGTGGACTAAACAGAACCCAGGTCCACAAAGAAAACCCAGGTCCAGCGTCATGTTTTAATAATAATAATAATAATAATAATAATAATAATAATAATAAATCAGTTTTCTAACATATTAAACAGTTTGAACTTTAAACCAGATTCAATAAAATTCTATAAAAAAAAACAAGATGAAAACATTTTTCAGACGTGAATCATGTTATTTATAGAAGAAACACTGAGGTCCGTTCTGCACATGCGCACTTCCATCACAAACACAAACTTGCACCAGAAACATTTAAATTTGAATAGTTTGACTTCATTATATAAATAAATAAATCATTGTCATTTGTCAAACCTTTAGATTTGTACAAAAATATTTCATGTAAAAATCTGAGGCTTTTGTTCATTAACATAAATATATAATGAATATATAATGAATATATAATAAATATATAATAAATATATAATAAATATATAATGAATATATAATGAATATATAATATATAATAAATATATAATGAATATACAAATGACAGTTTTGATCTGAACTTTTATCTCAGTATTTAATGATCATTATTTAACACTTTTATCTGGAATAAATTAAAAACATTATTAATATTATTATTCTAATCCCAGTGACCCAGAACCCCAACACCACCACCGGTCCGAACGTGGTCCAGAACCGGACCCTGACATCGAACGGGTCTGCGGTGACGCGGACCGGACCCGGTCCACTCTAGACCTATAGGATTCGCCTCCGGTTAGTCCCAAATGAGTCCTCCTGGAACCTGCCGAACCGGTTTTCAGCCACAGCAGGTCCCAGTCCTTCTGGAACCGGATTTACATGTGAAAAGGAGAATCTACCCCGACACGGATTCACCAGGACCTGGTCCAGAAGAACCTGGTCATGGAGGACGCACCCAGACGCTGATTCACCGAACATGAACCTAACACTGAAGTTTTTAGTGGACCCACTGAGACCCGGTCCGAGCTCCAGGACCCGGTCCCCGAATAAAGGACCCGATCCCAGACTCCAGGACCCGGTCCCAGATTCCAAGACCCGGTACCAGACTAAAGGACCTGGTCCCAGACTCCAGGACCCAGTCCCAGATTCCAGGACCCGGTACCAGACTAAAGGACCCGGTCCCAGACTGAAGGATCCGGTCTCAGACTAAAGAACCCGGTCCAGACTCCAGAATGAGGACTCACCTTTAATGAAGCTGGACTCTTTTTGGTCCAGGAGACTGGATCCAGAGACCCCCATGGCGCTGGTGGTCCAGGCTGAACCACATCCACAGGAACTCAGGTACGGACTGGACTCACCGATCTGCAGCTGCAGGAGGAGGAGCCACACCAGACCACGCCCCAGCCTGGTCCTCAGCCAATGAGGATCAGAACCACCCAACCTGTGGCCACACCCCCTCCTGGTCCTCAGCCAATAAGGATCAGACCCACCCACCCTGTGGCTCAGATAGTTTTTTCAGTGAAGTTGAATCCACAGGTGAAAATAAAAAAGGGTTTGAACTCTTTCACTCACAAACACAAACTCATTTTATTCAAACAGAAAGTATATATAAGTATATATATATATATATATACATATATATATATAAGTATACACACATATATATATATATATATATATATATATATATGTGTGTATACTTATATATATATATACATATACATATATATATACATATATATATATATATATATATATATATATATATATATATATATATATATATATATATATATATATATATATATATATAGTGTTTATCTTTTTGTCAAATTTCTCTCCTGTTTTGTTTTATTAATTATATCTACTTTCATGAATGTTTCCCTTTTTGTCTTTACTCATTTTGATATTTATATTTGTTAATTTTGCTCCCTCTTTTGTTTTTTGTCAAGTTTTATCAATTAATCTACCCCCCCCATGAGATAAAATCTCAATAAAATTGGCAACAAAATCTAGAAAAATGAACACAAATAAGGATCACAATGAACAAAGTGCTAATATTATCTCTCTCTCACACACAAACTCATTATATTTATGTTGATTGTATTTTTGTTAAACTCCAAGTTTTAATCCTTCACTAAATACGTTTAGCTAAATAGTTTTTCATACAAAGTATAAATAACTGGTCTTTTCTAGTGTAAATAACTAGTCTTTTCTAGTATAAATAACTAGTCTTTTCTAGTATAAATAACTAGTCTTTTCTAGTATAAATAACTAGTCTTTTCTAGTATAAATAACTGGTCTTTTCTAGTGTAAATAACTAGTCTTTTCTAGTATAAATAACTAGTCTTTTCTAGTGTAAATAACTAGTCTTTTCCAGTGTAAATAACTAGTCTTTTCCAGTATAAATAACTAGTCTTTTCTAGTATAAATAACTGGTCTTTTCTAGTGTAAATAACTAGTCTTTTCCAGTATAAATAACTAGTCTTTTCTAGTATAAATAAGTAGTCTTTTCTAGTGTAAATAACTAGTCTTTTCTATTGTAAATAACTAGTCTTTTCCAGTGTAAATAACTAGTCTTTTCCAGTATAAATAACTAGTCTTTTCTAGTATAAATAACTAGTCTTTTCTAGTATAAATAACTAGTCTTTTCTAGTATAAATAACTAGTCTTTTCCAGTATAAATAACTAGTCTTTTCTAGTATAAATAACTAGTATTTTAACTTGTGCAGTTGAAGTTTGTCATAAAATGAACAGTTATGACAGAATTTTAAAATTCTTCAGATGCCGTACACACGTATGTACTGGAAACATATTGACCTTTAAATTCTTCCACAATGTTGAATGCGATGTCAGAGCGGCAGTTGTGAGTCGATTGGGCTCAAATTCGGTTCGTTTCTTCCTTGTCTCCGTCTCCTTCTACATACCAAATTTCAGAAGAATCCATCAAGAATTGGCCTGACAACAAAAAATGGTGACTATTTGGTGAACTTTGACCCTGGGCGCTGACCATATGAAGGTCAAGTCTTTTTCAGTCTAATATTCAGTGTGATGAACCTTATATCAAATCTATATTTACCAAAAAACGTTGAAATCAATCACATTAAAACTGTTCAAGTACTGGACACTGAACAGTTTCTTATATTTTTGTTGACCTTGACCTTTGACCTAGATCCACGAAAATAACCAATTTGCTTCAGAAATGTGATCGCTAGACTGAAAACAGACAAACAAATGCTACCGATCAACATACTTGACCAAATGGGCTGAAATTGGTCCAGTTTCTTCCTTGTAAACACCTTTCAGAACGATCTGTCAATGATTGGAGACAGAGTGTGAAAAGTCAAACAGTCTATAGTTATTATTGATTATGTATCAGTGATTTTCTGTCACATGTGTAAAATGATCCAGTTCAGAGTCTGAATATTAAACTAACACGTTTGGTTTCATTTTATTTTCATTTCAACCAAAAACAGAAAAATAATTAAAATCTAAAATTAACACGTTCACATATGAAAAAATAAAAAATACACTAAAGAAAAACTATTTAAACTAAAATAAATAAGATCTGACCAGGGTTCGTGAGGGTCTGTGAGGGTCTGTGAGGGTCATGAGGGTCTGAGAGGGTCTGAGAGGGTCCGTGAGGGTCTGTGAGGGTCTGAGAGGGTCCGTGAGGGTCTATGAGGGTCCCTGAGGGTCTGTGAGGATCCGTGAGGGTCATAAGGGTCTGTGAGGGTCTGAGAGAGTCTGTGAGGGTCTGAGAGGGTCTGTGAGAGTCTGAGAGGGTCTGTGAGGGTCTGAGAGGGTCCGTGAGGGTCTGAGAGGGTTTGTGAGGGTTTGTGAGGGTCAGTGAGGGTCTCAGAGGGTCTGAGAGGGTCCGTGAGGGTCTGTGAGGGTCATGAGGGTCTGAGAGGGTCTGAGAGGGTCTATGAGGGTCCCTGAGGGTCTGTGAGGATCCGTGAGGGTCATGAGGGTCTGTGAGGGTCTGTGAGGGTCTGTGAGGGTCTGAGAGGGTCTGAGAGGGTCTGAGAGGGTCTGAGAGGGTCTGTGAGAGTCTGAGAGGGTCTGAGAGGGTCTGTGAGGGTCCGTGAGGGTCTGAGAGGGTCTGTGAGGGTCTGTGAGGGTCTGTGAGGGTCTGAGAGGGTCTGAGAGGGTCTGAGAGGGTCTGAGAGGGTCTGAGAGGGTCCATGAGGGTCATGAGGGTCTGTGAGGGTCATGAGGGTCTGAGAGGGTCCGTGAGGGTCCGAGAGGGTCTGTGAGGGTCTGTGAGGGTCTGTGAGGGTCTGTGAGGGTCTGAGAGGGTCTGGGAGGGTCTGGGAGGGTCCGTGAGGGTCATGAGGGTCTGTGAGGGTCATGAGGGTCTGTGAGGGTCCGTGAGGGTCTGTCAGGGTCATGAGGGTCTGTGAGGGTCTGAGAAGGTCTGAGAGGGTCCGTGAGGGTCTGGGAGGGTCTGTGAGGATCTGTGAGGGTCTGTGAGAGTCTGTGAGGGGCTTCCAGGGGGTGTGGTCTTCAGACCGGTTTCTCCGAGGACACGTTGGTGAAGGTGGGGACGCTGTACTTGGTGAGAACTGCCTTGAACTGCTCCAGGTTGGCGTCGGTTCGAACTCCAGTCGGGTCAAAGTGGGTTCGACTGACCCGGAATCCAGCCTCCGTCAAGTACTGAAGGAACTTATTCAACCTGGAACACAGACCAGAAGGAACCAGTTTGAGTTGGTGACCAGTGCTTTGACAAACCTTCAGCTCATTTTCAATAATGTTAAAAACCTGAACAAGTATCAACAACAACAAATGTCCAAAGAAAATTCACTATAATTTGAACCTTTTTTTGCTTCTTTATGTAAAAATACAGTGAAATGCAGCAAAAATATAGTAAAATACAGTAAAAAGGTCAGAGGTCACTCACTTGGGCATGTTCATTCCTCTGATGCTGTGTCGGTGGATGCTGTAGTAAAAGGCAGGATGATCCAGATCTGCTTTCAACTTCTTCAACACGTTTCCACCGTCATCACTGCCTTTCCTCTTTACTGAAACACAGTTAAACAAACCCAGAGTTAACCTAACCCAGAGTTAACCTAACCCAGAGTTAACCTAACCCAGAGTTAATCTAACCCAGAGTTAAATTAACCCAGAGTTAATCTAACCCAGAGTTAAATTAACCCAGAGTTAATCTAACCCAAGAGTTAATCTAACCCAGAGTTAAATTAACCCAGAGTTAATCTAACCCAAGAGTTAATCTAACCCAGAGTTAATCTAACCCAGAGTTAAATTAACCCAGAGTTAATCTAACCCAAGAGTTAACCTAACCCAGAGTTAACCTAACCCAGAGTTAACCTAACCCAGAGTTAACCTAACCCAGAGTTAAATTAACCCAGAGTTAATCTAACCCAGAGTTAATCTAACCCAGAGTTAATCTAACCCAGAGTTAAATTAACCCAGAGTTAATCTAAACCAGAGTTAATCTAACCCAAGAGTTAATCTAACCCAGAGTTAACCTAACCCAGAGTTAATCTAAACCAGAGTTAATCTAACCCAAGAGTTAATCTAACCCAGAGTTAAATTAACCCAGAGTTAATCTAACCCAGAGTTAATCTAACCCAAGAGTTAATCTAACCCAGAGTTAATCTAACCCAGAGTTAACATAACCCAAGAGTTAATCTAACCCAGAGTTAATCGAACCCAGAGTTAACCTAACCCAGAGTTAATCTAACCCAGAGTTAATCTAACCCAAGAGTTAATCTAACCCAGAGTTAAATTAACCCAGAGTTAATCTAACCCAGAGTTAATCTAACCCAAGAGTTAATCTAACCCAGAGTTAATCGAACCCAGAGTTAACCTAACCCAGAGTTAATCTAACCCAGAGTTAATCTAACCCAAGAGTTAATCTAACCCAGAGTTAACATAACCCAAGAGTTAATCTAACCCAGAGTTAATCTAACCCAGAGTTAACCTAACCCAGAGTTAATCTAACCCAGAGTTTATCTAACCCAAGAGTTAATCTAACCCAGAGTTAACCTAACCCAGAGTTAATCTAACCCAGAGTTAATCTAACCCAGAGTTAACCTAACCCAGAGTTAACCTAACCCAGAGTTAACCTAACCCAGAGTTAATCTAACCCAGAGTTAACCTAACCCAGAGTTAACCTAACCCAGAGTTAATCTAACCCAGAGTTTATCTAACCCAGAGTTAACCTAACCCAGAGTTAACCTAACCCAGAGTTAATCTAACCCAGAGTTAAATTAACCCAAGAGTTAACCTAACCCAGAGTTAATCTAACCCAAGAGTTAACCTAACCCAGAGTTAACCTAACCCAGAGTTAATCTAAACCAGAGTTAATCTAACCCAAGAGTTAATCTAACCCAGAGTTAATCTAACCCAGAGTTAATCTAACCCAGAGTTAATCTAACCCAGAGTTAATCTAACCCAAGAGTTAATCTAACCCAGAGTTAATCTAACCCAGAGTTGACATAACCCAAGAGTTAATCTAACCCAGAGTTAATCTAACCCAGAGTTAATCTAACCCAGAGTTAATCTAACCCAGAGTTAATCTAACCCAAGAGTTAATCTAACCCAGAGTTAAATTAACCCAGAGTTAATCTAAACCAGAGTTAATCTAACCCAAGAGTTAATCTAACCCAAGAGTTAATCTAACCCAGAGTTAAATTAACCCAGAGTTAATGTAACCCAGAGTTAACACAACCCAAGAGTTAATCTAACCCAGAGTTAATCTAACCCAGAGTTAACCTAACCCAGAGTTAATCTAACCCAGAGTTAATCTAACCCAAGAGGTAATCTAACCCAGAGTTAACCTAACCCAGAGTTAATCTAACCCAGAGTTAATCTAACACAGAGTTAACCTAACCCAGAGTTAACCTAACCCAGAGTTAATCTAACCCAGAGTTAACCTAACCCAGAGTTAACCTAACCCAGAGTTAACCTAACCCAGAGTTAACCTAACCCAGAGTTAATCTAACCCAGAGTTAATCTAACCCAAGAGTTAATCTAACCCAGGAGTTAATCTAACCCAGAGTTAAATTAACCCAGAGTTAATCTAACCCAAGAGTTAAATTAACCCAGAGTTAATCTAACCCAGAGTTAAATTAACCCAGAGTTAATCTAACCCAAGAGTTAAATTAACCCAGAGTTAACCTAACCCAGAGTTAATCTAACCCAGAGTTAATCTAACCCAGAGTTAAATTAACCCAGAGTTAATCTAACCCAGAGTTAATCTAACCCAGAGTTAAATTAACCCAGAGTTAATCTAACCCAGAGTTAAATTAACCCAGAGTTAATCTAACCCAGAGTTAAATTAACCCAGAGTTAATCTAACCCAAGAGTTAATCTAACCCAGAGTTAAATTAACCCAGAGTTAATCTAACCCAGAGTTAATCTAACCCAGAGTTAATCTAACCCAGAGTTAAATTAACCCAGAGTTAAATTAACCCAGAGTTAACACCAGCACCTCCTGCTCCACGTAATGTCACTCACCTGACGGCTCAGCAGCTCCAGACTCGTCTGCGCTCAGTGGCGTCTTTATGACGACTCCACATTCCACTGAAAACACACACATGTCAGAAACATGTCACACAGTAGAGTTAAGTACAGGGGCTAAAAGTACTGCAGTACAAATACTGATTCAACTGCTTTACTGAAGTAAAAGTAAAAAAGTACAACTTCTGAACTGAAGTAAAAAGTACAAACTTTTTTTGCTATGGATGAAATAATACTGATTTAAGAAGAAACACACTGAAAAATGACAAAAATATCCTAAAATAAATCCTTTAAAAGTGAGTTTGTGTGAAGATGATGTGTTTTATTGGGTCATGGAACTATCTAAATTATGAGATTAAAAAAATATGAGAAAAATTCTAAATTATGAAAATTATGAAAAAAGGTGAAAATTATATATTTTTTTAATTATGAGTACAAAACTCTAAATAATGATATAGTAAGTTACAATTTCTGACTTATTTTTCATACTGTCACATTTGTGTAGTTTGAAGAAGTAATGAGTCTATTCTGAGAATGTAAAGAGTATAAAGTACATATATTTATATAAATGTAAAGAGTATAAAGTACATATATTTATATAAATGTAAAGAGTATAAAGTACATATATTTATATAAATGTAAAGAGTATAAAGTACATATATTTATATAAATGTAAAGAGTATAAAGTACATATATTTATATAAATGTAAAGAGTATAAAGTACATATATTTATATAAATGTAAAGAGTATAAAGTACAGATATTTATATAAATGTAAAGAGTATAAAGTACAGATATTTATATAAATGTAAAGAGTATAAAGTACATATATTTATATAAATGTAAAGAGTATAAAGTACATATATTTATATAAATGTAAAGAGTATAAAGTACAGATATTTATATAAATGTAAAGAGTATAAAGTACATATATTTATATAAATGTAAAGAGTATAAAGTACATATATTTATATAAATGTAAAGAGTATAAAGTACAGATATTTATATAAATGTAAAGAGTATAAAGTACAGATATTTATATAAATGTAAAGAGTATAAAGTACATATATTTATATAAATGTAAAGAGTATAAAGTACATATATTTATATAAATGTAAAGAGTATAAAGTACAGATATTTATATAAATGTAAAGAGTATAAAGTACATATATTTATATAAATGTAAAGAGTATAAAGTACATATATTTATATAAATGTAAAGAGTATAAAGTACAGATATTTATATAAATGTAAAGAGTATAAAGTACAGATATTTATATAAATGTAAAGAGTATAAAGTACATATATTTATATAAATGTAAAGAGTATAAAGTACAGATATTTATATAAATGTAAAGAGTATAAAGTACAGATATTTATATAAATGTAAAGAGTATAAAGTACATATATTTATATAAAAATGTGGGGAGTAAAAGTAAAAAGATTCCAGAAAAATAAATACTCCAGTAAAGTACAGATACCTAAAATCTGCACTCAAGTACTGTCAAAGAAGTACTTGTACTTAGTTGACAGATGCGGCGGTTCTCACCCTGGTTAATGACGGTGGACGGGATGTGGACGGCCGACTTGAGCGTCGTGCACTCAGACTCATAGATCAAGGTTTTGATCAATGGTTGGATGTCCTCCATACTGTGCTGAACTGACGCAGAGTACATGCCCCGCAGGAAACCTGTGTTGAACAGAGGCCCAGACCTGCAAAACACAAGCATGATGCGTTCACTGACCAGGATTCAGCTTTACAAAGAATCACCATGACCGGGTGTGTGTGTGTGTGTGTGTGTGTGTGTGTGTGTGTGTGTATGTGTATATATATATATATATATATATATATGTGTATAGTATGATGCATTCACTGACTGGGATACTGATGTACAAGATGCTAACATGAAATAGGAATATGGAATAGACAGAGCAAAGAGCGTTCACTGCCTAACCCTAACCCTAACCCTAACCCATTATTCAGAGTGGGTTAAAGTGTGTGGTGTGGTGCTGATGCATTCACTGACCATCATTAAGAGTAGGTTAAAGTGTGTGGTGTGGTGCTGATGCATTCACTGACCATCATACAGAGTGGGTTAAAGTGTGTGGTGTGGTGCTGATGCATTCACTGACCATCATTAAGAGTAGGTTAAAGTGTGCGGTGTGGTGCTGATGCATTCACTGACCATCATACAGAGTGGGTTAAAGTGTGCGGTGTGGTGCTGATGCATTCACTGACCATCATTAAGAGTGGGTTAAAGTGTGTGGTGTGGTGCTGATGCATTCACTGACCATCATTAAGAGTAGGTTAAAGTGTGCGGTGTGGTGCTGATGCATTCACTGACCATCATACAGAGTGGGTTAAAGTGTGCGGTGTGGTGCTGATGCATTCACTGACCATCATACAGAGTGGGTTAAAGTGTGTGGTGTGGTGCTGATGTGTTACCACAGCGGTCCCAGCAGCACTGCTGTCTTCCCGGGCAGACTTCCGTGGCAGTTACATGGCAGTGTGTCTGAAACAACAAAAACGGTTCGTGTGAGAACGACGTGTCACATATATTTCAGGACATTATGTATTTTGGAGGGATTTGTTGAACTATATATTTTTATAAACCTTATGTTGTATAGAATCAGAAAATCAATGTTTGCATTTGCCCAGATGTTTACAGTATACGGCGGCCATATTGCTTACTTAAAAAATGGCAGCCATTAAACTTGTATTTTGAATATATTATTATATTAATAATATTGGTAACTGGTAAACCCACATTTTAAGGGTCAGGAAACCGTATTTTCCACACTATAAAAGGCGCATTAAGTGACGTCAAAATCATGAAATAAAAAGTTACAATGATTCGATAAAAAGTCAGAATGTTCATTCATGTGTCTTTAATTTAGGGGATGTGATGTCATGTGGGTTGGGGTTGAACACAGACACTGTTTATGTTGGACACTTCACCTGCGGGACATTTGGCTTCTGACTCACAGCATTTGCTAGCAGGCTGCGCTGTCCAGTGTTTGCTTTGAAGACATGTTAACTCATTCACGTCTCAGTGGTTTTCAGCCAGAGAGGTCAGTGTGTTCTTATGATCTATGATTGTTTTGACGTTTTTGTACTTTGTTTTGGGAGATTGAATTGTTTAGGCATTGTATGTGTTGTTACTGCTTTCAATGGTTCGATGGTGGATGAAGATAAATAAAGAAAACAAATCCATCAGTAACAGATGAACTCTGTCTTACATGTTACCTGGAGGGGAGGGAAAGTCAAAACTATGAGATAAAAAGTCAAAACTATGAGACAAAAAGTCAAAACTGTGAGACAAAAAGTCAAAACTATGAGACAAAAAGTCAAAACTATGAGACAAAAAGTCAAAACTATGAGACAAAAAGTCAAAACTACGAGACAAAAAGTCAAAACTATGAGACAAAAAGTCAAAACTATGAGACAAAAAGTCAAAACTACGAGACAAAAAGTCAAAACTGTGAGACAAAAAGTCAAAACTATGAGACAAAAAGTCAAAACTGTGAGACAAAAAGTCAAAACTATGAGACAAAAAGTCAAAACTATGAGACAAAAAGTCAAAACTACGAGACAAAAAGTCAAAACTATGAGACAAAAAGTCAAAACTACGAGACAAAAAGTCAAAACTGTGAGACAAAAAGTCAAAACTATGAGACAAAAAGTCAAAACTGTGAGACAAAAAGTCAAAACTATGAGACAAAAAGTCAAAACTATGAGACAAAAAGTCAAAACTATGAGACAAAAAGTCAAAACTGTGAGACAAAAAGTCAAAACTATGAGACAAAAAGTCAAAACTTTGAGACAAAAAGTCAAAACTATGAGACAAAAAATCAAAACTACGAGACAAAAAGTCAAAACTGTGAGACAAAAAGTCAAAACTATGAGACAAAAAGTCAAAACTGTGAGACAAAAAGTCAAAACTATGAGACAAAAAGTCAAAACTATGAGACAAAAAGTCAAAACTATGAGACAAAAAGTCAAAACTATGAGACAAAAAGTCAAAACTATGAGACAAAAAGTCAAAACTATGAGACAAAAAGTCAAAACTATGAGACAAAAAGCAGCCATTTTGTAATTAAGCAATATGGCCGCCGTATACTGTCGACATCTGGGCAAATGCAAACATTGATTTTCTGATTCTATACACCATAGCCGTTCCAAAAATATACAGTTTAACAAATCCCCCCAAAAATTCCCACTGAAGCTAAAATGTGAAGATAATGAACTGGACTTAATGTGTGGTCATGTGACCGCCGGCCCCGCCCACACTGACCGTCCACCATGTTGGTCTGCTTCAGGAACAGCCGCTCCTCGCACCACTGACAGTGGACCAGCTTCCTCAGTTTCTTGGCGGACTCGTCGGCCTGTGTGGGACCACGGAGAACCCGGACCACGACCAGGACGAAGTGTTCCAACGCCACGGCCAGAAGAACCTCGATGCCTTTGTTACAGCGAGCGGCGGCTCTGAGGAGAAGAGCAGAACATGAGGAACCGGCTCAAACTGAACCTGGACCTGAAAGACACCACCACCAAGGGTTTGGTACCGACAGTGGGTACAGGATTGGAACTGCGTCAAACATTAAAGGGACAATACGGTATATTTCACATGAATCTGTATAGCAGGGGTCCCCAATTAGATTTCATCAAGCGCCAAATTCTGACCTGGGCACCAAGCCGAGGGTCACAAGACCTGTGGGGCAAACGGCCGGAGGGGGGGGGGGGGGGGGGACATGAACATAAATGACTAAAATATTCAATAACATGAACATAAATGACCAAAATATTCAATAACATGAACATAAATGACCAAAATATTCAATAACATTAAGATAAATAACCAAAATATTCAACAACATTAACATAAATGACTGCAACCGACTGCAGCTTTAATGACACTTGTTACCAGAGATGGAGGTGGAATGAAAAAACTGAAGAGTAGGTAGAAACACTCAGCAATGGATCAACTCCACATCAAAGGTCAGAGTGGAATTAGGTGGAATGACAGGTGGGTATCCACTGACCCCATAGGCATCATCTGGGGTACAAATCAACCTGGCCCGTAGACCAACACTCATTTGAGCGACACCCTCATCCCAACCACGAATCACTTGACCGGCTCCGATTACAAACTCAAATGGCGCATTACGTTCCCTAGAGCAGGGGTTCTCAAACTTTTTTGGCCCAGGTCCCCCTTGGAGGGGTGACATTTTTCCATGTCCCCCCTCATCCTCACGATACTGAAAATGATAAAAAACCACTTCAACAATGATTATTATGAAACAATGATAACCTTTTTTAATAGTGCTTTTGTGCAAACCAGCCACATTTTCAGGTATTATAATATAAATGAACACTTCAGAAACAACAATTTTAAATAATTTTAAAATAATAAACGGAACAAACTCAATATAACTATCAATGTTCTTTCTCTTTTTAGGGTTAGGGCGTTTGTTTTTGTCATTGTCATTTTCATTGTCATTTCTTTTACCACTTCTTGAGGAACTTGGCGGACACAAAAATCGATCCATGTTCGCTGCAGGGTGGCTAAAAATAGCCTGTGACTCGCTCCGTCTCAATTTAGTCAAGCTGGCGTCAAACAGCGCTGTTACTTCCACCCGCTCGCTACAAAATAAAACTTCCGCATTTCAAAATAAAACAGCAAAAAAAAAAAAAAAAACGTGAATAATTTCACGTACCCCCTGGACATGCGCCACGTCCCCCTAGGGGTCTGCGGACCCCAGTTTGAGAACCGTGGCCCTAGATGAGTCAAACTTTTCCTATTTTTATCGATTAAACCTGATCAGACCAGACAAATAGATAAACTAAGTACTTGTGTACAAGACATAAAAACTTGGATGAGTGCCAATTATCTTTTACTGAACCCTGAAAAAAGTCGTTATAATTGGTCCTAAAAATGCGAGAGACTCTCTACCTGACCACATAGTTACTCTGGACAACTTAAGTGTAACACCCAGTGCCACAGTTAAAAATTTAGGAGTTTTATTTGATCCAGATCTTTCATTCAAAATGCACATTAACCAAACATGTAGAATAGCCTTCTTTCACCTGCGCAACATTAGCCAAAATTAGGAATATTCTGTCTAAAACGACTGCAGAAAAATTAATTCATGCATTTGTTACATCACGATTAGATTATTGTAACTCCTTACTTGTAGCATGTCCTAAATATTCCCTAAAAAGCTTCAACTGGTTCAAAATGCAGCAGCAAGATTATTAACAGGATCAAATAGAAGAGAACACATCACCCCTGTGCTCCAAACCCTGACCCCTGACCCCTAACACTATCACCCCTGTGCTCCAAACCCTGACCCCTAACCCTATCACCCCTGTGCTCCAAACCCTGACCCCTAACCCTATCACCCCTGTGCTCCAAACCCTTCACTGGCTACCAGTTGAGTCTAGAATTAAATTTAAAATCCTCCTCCTTACATATAAAACCATTAATGGTATGGGCCCCTCTTATCTTAAAGATGATCTGGTTCTGTACCAACCCAATAGAACCCTTCGTTCTCAGAATGCAAGTTTATTGAAAGTTCCTAGGGTTTCTAAAAGTACAGTAGGAGCTAGAGCCTTTAGTTACCATGGTTACTGTCTGATGGAATCATCTTCCCTTTAATATTAAAGAGTCTCTACATTTAAAATTAGGTTGAAAACATTCCTGTTTGAGAAAGACTATGGTCAGGTTAGTTAAAAATTATGTGACTCATATATCATGTCAGAATCAGAATCAGAATCAGAATCGTTTTTTATTCGCCAGATACATTTGCACATACATGGAATTCTATTCCGGCAGGTGGTGTATACATGATGTATGAGTCACAGTTCAGTCTAGGCTGCCCTAGGAGTTAGAATGCTGGGGGAAGTACAGACACTGAGTTCTTTCTTCTCTTTCTCTCTCTCACACCTGTTTCTGTCATTTTTATAACATATCTTTCATACCAAGTCTGTTCATGACTAGTCACCTGGTGTCCCCTTTCCCCCCTCCCCCCCTGGGGGGAGTGGTGGCTCTCCGGACAGTGTCTGCACAGGAGCCATGGACGACAGGATCTGCAGTATCTCGCCCGTGCCGACCTGTGACCTGTGACCCCTGCCCCTGCCTGTCTGGACCAGCCCCCCCATTTATAAATGGACGTTCATCTATAGCCTGTCCGTCCATGGGAGTGGATCTGTCCTTCAATGTGGTTCTCCTCAAGATTTCTTCTTTTTCCCCACTGGGTTTGGAAGTTTTTTCTTGGGAGGGTCTAAGGACAGGGGATGCCTTGGACTTTTCATGTATCTCTGTAGTTGATTGTGTTTTTGTAAAGCCCTGTGAGACGACTTTGTTGTGATTTAGGGCTTTATAAATAAAATTGAATTGAAATTTAATAACATTAACATAAATGACCACCATCCTCACTACCCTGACACCCCCATGTTAGCTCCGCCCCCTGTACCTGGCCACAGTAGACACCACCATCCTCGCTGCGAGCTCCTTGTAGTACTCAGTGCGGACGATGTGGCAGCCGTAGTGGCGGAGGGTGACGTGCGGAGACTTGGCGTACAGTGAACCGGTGTCTGTGGACGTCACCGACACGATGCCCAAATTCCGGACGTTCCTGAAGGCAGCGTCCAGGTAGTTGACGGCGGTCCCAAACGGGTCCAGGTGACTGAAACACAACATGGGCGGGACGGGTGTTAATTCTGTGAAGCACAGTGGTTCTGTTTGGTCCAAAAACTCAGAGGTGGTAAAAGTACTGCAGTACAAGTACAGCAACTGATGTGAAAAAATACAGATTCAACTGCTTTACTGAAGTAAAAAAAGTACAACTTAATAAAATACATATATTTACATAAATGTAAAGAGTATAAAGTACAGATATTTATATAAATGTAAAGAGTATAAAGTACATATATTTATATAAATGTAAAGAGTATAAAGTACATATATTTACATAAATGTAAAGAGTATAAAGTACAGATATTTATATAAATGTAAAGAGTATAAAGTACATATATTTATATAAATGTAAAGAGTATAAAGTACATATATTTATATAAATGTAAAGAGTATAAAGTACATATATTTATATAAATGTAAAGAGTATAAAGTACAGATATTTATATAAATGTAAAGAGTATAAAGTACATATATTTATATAAATGTAAAGAGTATAAAGTACATATATTTATATAAATGTAAAGAGTATAAAGTACAGATATTTATATAAATGTAAAGAGTATAAAGTACATATATTTATATAAATGTAAAGAGTATAAAGTACATATATTTATATAAATGTAAAGAGTATAAAGTATTCATACAAAAATGTAGTGAGCAAAAGTAAATAGTTTCCAGAAAAATAAATACTTGAGTAAAGTACAGATACCTAAAACTATATAAGTACAGTAGTGAAGTACTTGTACTCAGTTACCACCTGTACAGATACTTCTCTCACATGTAGTCGAAGGCTCGGAGGTGCATGATGACGTTGGCGTCCATCTTGGTGACCTCCACTGTGACCGCGCCCCCCACCTCAGCTTCGGCGCCGGGACCCTCGGACCCCCGGGGCCCTCGGAGAGCCCGGTCCACTCTGATGTGGTTCAGCTGACAGTTCTCTCGGATCATTTTCACGCAGGTGTCGCTGATGTCATTGATGGTGACTTTGACGGAGTTCTGCAGATGTTTGGCCCACTGGAGTCCCATGATCCCTGAGGACAGACAGTCCGCACATGCTCAGTGAGGACAACAGCTGAACCACAAAATAAATGGTAAACTGTTCATTTGAATTGATGCCAAAACACATCAATGGCAGTGAATGAGTTAAGTACAGTTTTTAGGTATCTGTACTTTACTGGAGTATTTATTTTTCTGGAATCATTTTAATTTTACTCCCCACATTTTTATATAAATATATGTACTTTATACTCTTTACATTTATATAAATATATGTACTTTATACTCTTTACATTTATATAAATATTTGTACTTTATACTCTTTACATTTATATAAATATATGTACTTTATACTCTTTACATTTATATAAATATATGTACTTTATACTCTTTACATTTATATAAATATATGTACTTTATACTCTTTACATTTATATAAATATCTGTACTTTATACTCTTTACATTTATATAAATATTTGTACTTTATACTCTTTACATTTATATAAATATTTGTACTTTATACTCTTTACATTTATATAAATATATGTACTTTATACTCTTTACATTTATATAAATATCTTTACTTTATACTCTTTACATTTATATAAATATATGTACTTTATACTCTTTACATTTATATAAATATATGTACTTTATACTCTTTACATTTATATAAATATTTGTACTTTATACTCTTTACATTTATATAAATATCTTTACTTTATACTCTTTACATTTATATAAATATATGTACTTTATATTCTTTACATTTATATAAATATATGTACTTTATACTCTTTACATTTATATAAATATCTTTACTTTATACTCTTTACATTTATATAAATATATGTACTTTATACTCTTTACATTTATATAAATATTTGTACTTTATACTCTTTACATTTATATAAATATCTTTACTTTATACTCTTTACATTTATATAAATATATGTACTTTATATTCTTTACATTTATATAAATATATGTACTTTATACTCTTTACATTTATATAAATATCTTTACTTTATACTCTTTACATTTATATAAATATATGTACTTTATACTCTTTACATTTATATAAATATATGTACTTTATACTCTTTACATTTATATAAATATTTGTACTTTATACTCTTTACATTTATATAAATATATGTACTTTATACTCTTTACATTTATATAAATATATGTACTTTATACTCTTTACATTTATATAAATATATGTACTTTATACTCTTTACATTTATATAAATATATGTACTTTATACTCTTTACATTTATATAAATATATGTACTTTATACTCTTTACATTTATATAAATATATGTACTTTATACTCTTTACATTTATATAAATATATGTACTTTATACTCTTTACATTCTCAGAATAGACTCATTACTTTTTCAAACTACACAACTGTGACAGTATGAAAAATAAGTTATACATCAGAAATTGTTACTTACTATATCATAATTTAGATTTTTGTACTCATAATTTTTTTTTAAATCATAATTTTCACCTTTTTTTCATAATTTTTATAGTACCATGACCCAATAAAACACATCATCTTCACACAAACTCTTATTTATTTATTAAATGTTTTTATTAAATAGATTTTTTTTTATGTTTTAATTATTTATGATGTTTTAAAATGTATTTTTTTTTATTAGTTTTTTTTAATATTTTTATTTTAAAAAAACTTTGTTTTATTTTATTATTATTATTAATAATAATAATAATAACAATAATAATATTATTATATTTTTAAAATATATTAAATACCATTTTAATTAATTTATTATTTTATTTTATATTATTTTTGTTTGATTTTTTATTGAAAAAAAAAAAAGGTCACCTGTGGCTCCAAAGGCGTCCAGACTTTCCAGAGGTTTCCGTTCTTCTGCCAGAACAGCGAGCGAACAGAAAATCAGCTGCCTGAAAAACAGGAAGTAAAACATCATGGAAGCAGACACAACAAACCCTGCAGATGAAGAACAACTGTTAATAGACACGTCCCAAACCTGAAGAGGACGGACCATCCTGTTAGAACCAACCTTAGGTTCAGCGTCTCTGTTTCAAACAGCTTCACATTTAGAATCAAACACTGGACTATGTTTTTAAAAACAATGCAACAACATCGTGAATTTCCAGAGCGTCTAACTCTGCGCTGGACAATCGACTTTTTGGGTCTTTGTCGTCAGATGTCTTATGTTTGTAGATCATTAACTGTGGACACACTATCTGAGGAGCTGAGGTTTGATTTAATACGCCTCAAAAGTTGATTAAAACAAACTGTGCTGAACTTTATTGCATTAAATAAGTGACAGTAATGAAGTAATTGCACTCAAGTTACATTTTAAATGAAGTAATTTTGTACTTTTACTCGGGTACATTTTTAGACGTGTACTTTTATTTCCAGTACTTCTGCCGCCACACTACCTCACTGTTATGAACTCTCCATCAGTTCCATCATGTCTCCACCAGGTGGAGCCAAAGGTTCTATGTTCTGCACTAGGGCTAAAACTATCCAATAGTTTTGTAATCCAGTATTCTGACGACTTTTTCGATCATTAATCGAGTAATCGGATCAATTCCATTAAAAAAAAAAACAACAACAACTTTAACTTCTGATGCATCATTGGTGAGTGTTCTATATGTACGAGTTATTATAAATATTCATAATTCTAAAACAAAGCAGTGAGTGAAACTAAAAGTAAATGTTTTGTTTGTTTTTGCTGTGGTTTACAGTTTTAGGTACAAAAAGGTGCATTAAGTGAAGTCAAAATTACAAGATAAAAAAGGAAAAATTATGAGATAGAATCAAAATTATGAGATAAAAAGTTACAATTATCAGATAAAAAGTCTGGTTTATTGTAGTTTTTTTCATATACAAGGTGCATTAAGTGAAGTCAAAATCACACGACAAAAAGTTAAAATTATGAGAAAAAAAAAAAAAAAAGAGAAATAAAAAGTTAAAACTATCAGATAAAAAGTCTGGTTTATTTTAGAGGGTTTTGTTCACATATAAGACGCATTAAGTGAAGTCAAAATCACACGATAAAAGTCAGAATTAACAAATTAAAAAGTCAAACTTAGTTTTACTTTTGTACTATTTTTACTTTTACTTCAGTAAAGCAGATGAATCAGTACTTCTACATTCTTTTTTCACACCAGTAGCTGTACTTCTACTTCAGTACAAAATGTGAGTACTTTGACCACCTCTGCGTGGGACAGGAGGAAAGGATTGGATGATTATACAGAAATAGTTTCAATGCATTTGTGGCAGCACGCACGCCTTACAAACCTTTGCACAAATATCAAGGGAGGGAAACTATTATTGTGATTTTCCCATAATGTGGGACAACGCATTGGAAAAATAAAACGAATATTTCCATGAAAATCAACTCGCGAATCATATCACACAAGTCTAAAGTCAAGTCTCAAGTCTTTGTGCGAATCAAGTCCAAGTGTCAGTTCTCGAGTCCCCATGTCTGATTAACGCTGATGAAATAATGGGAGTTCACATCCATCTTTATTGGACCAATCAAAATGTTTTTCCTCATGTGTCAGAAGCTTTCCTCTCCAAGTTGGGGCACATTTGGTTGTAAAATCCAGGGCTGTTTTTAAACGCAGTGGTGTTTATTAAGTGCAGACCAATACTGTATTGAAGCCACAGCCTACTATGACAGTTATGGAGCATCACCTCATTGTGTTTAGTTGAACTGTATGTTTGGTGGACACATAGTTCAGCTGTGTGTCACACATGGATGAACACGATGGTCTGTGGTGTGAGAGCAGGGCCGGTGTTAGACATAGTCAGACTAGGCGGTCGCCTAGGACACCAGATGTGTTGGGGACGCCAAGTCCCACAGAATTAGAATATTAAGGTAGAGTATTTTCAGGACTATAAGGCGCACTTAACAGACTTTAATTTTCTCACAGTGTGCCTTATATATGGATAAAGTCTGGTTGTGCTTAATGACTGGGAATTTAAACTTTTTATCTCATCATTTAGCTTTTTATCGCATTATTTTAGCTTTTTCTCATAATTTGTCTTTTTTATTACATCATTTTGACTAGCTCATAATTTGGTCGGTTTATTGCATGAATTTGACTTTTATCGCATAATTTTGACTTTTGTTACATACATTGGCCTATTTATCGCATAATTTTGACTTTTGTTACATACATTGGCCTATTTATCGCATAATTTTGACTTTTATTACATACATTGGCCTATTTATCGCATAATTTTGACTTTTGTTACATACATTGGCCTATTTATCGCATAATTTTGACTTTTGTTACATACATTGGCCTATTTATCGCATAATTTTGACTTTTATTACATACATTGGCCTATTTATCGCATAATTTTGACTTTTGTTACATACATTGGCCTATTTATCGCATAATTTTGACTTTTATTACATACATTGGCCTATTTATCGCATAATTTTGACTTTTATTACATACATTGGCCTATTTATCGCATAATTTTGACTTTTTAATCACATCATTTTGACATACGCTACTTTCTAATTCCACAAAAAGAAAAGAGGGGTGCTTGTCTAGGGCACTACATTGACCAGAACCGGCCCTACGTGGAAGGTAGAAGTTTTGAAGTCTGTACGTAGCCATGCTTGGCTCCCAGTGCGCTTATGCTACGGTCGATGGTCTGCACTGCACAGTTTGGTTTGGTTTGACTGTCTGCTGGATATGCTAGTGTTGACTCATGAATACAGAGGCAACGTACTTTGTTGGTTTGTTGATTCATATACGTGTGTTAGCGATGACTTTTCTTTTTAGTCACATGTACAGGCATTTAGTACAGTCCAATTCCCCTCGACTGTAAGACACCATACAGCCCCTTTAGAAAAAGTCTGTGGTACGTGGGCATGGCCCAAATCTGACATGTGACGTCTTCACCATCGGTCTCAAAATGCTGACCCCTCCCCTGTGTAAAATGTCAAAATCTTGTGGAGCCTTCAGGTGCAATAACCATGCTTGGATGGAAGAGAAGCCGTCTTTTTCTGTGTATCGACAGAAAAGGGTGAAAAACATGCAGCATGTCTCCAGGCGAGGAGAGGCTGAGAAGAATATCTGCACATGATGGAAAGACCTGGAGTCTGAAACCGAAGCGGAAGTAAAACTAAAATAGTGGAGTGTTCTGGAGGCTGGGTGAGTGAGGGGCAGAGAAGTATTTAAATACAATTATGTAACCTACCTCAAACAAAACATATGCTTTCAGGCTCTTATAAGTTTGCATTTTTTCTCGTGTATATATGCCAGGACTTTCAATGAGATAGTCGTAGATGTCTGGCCACTCGATATTAGGCCACGTTGTCGGGACATTTCGCCATAAACCTTCCAGTAATTTATACAGACAGCTCTCCAGTTGATCCCTGCTAATTTCCGTTCATACCGGCCTTTTGCAGAGGACAGAAGTTTATCAAAATAGTCGTAGGACATCGTAACAGAGCTATCTGTCTACTGTTGCTACACTGTTGTTTTCCCCTTTTAAAATGGTGGTGCGCGTTACTAGGCGATGCAGTGACATCACGCAAAGCTATGTATTATAGGCGGCTGTGGCTCAGTTGGTAGAGTGGGTCGCCCAATGACCGAGAGGTTGGCGGTTCGCGTCCCAACTCTGGCTGTCCACATGTCGAAGTGTCCTTGGGCAAGACACTGAACCCTGACTTAGCCCCCAGTAGGACTGACCTTTGACCTTAGAAACCTACTGGTGTATGAGTGTGTGTGTGAATGTGAAGCTACTGTAAAGCGCGTTGAGCACCATGAAGGTGGAAAAGAACTATATAAATGCAGAACATTTACCATTTGCTGTTATGTCCCTGAGCGTTGTCACCATGGTGATAGATTCACGTTAACTCCGTTAAGGGAAGGTAGATGCTCGATTGGATCAGCCGGGTGGACGGGAGGTGAGACTAAGGTCTGGACATTCTGTGTAGCTGCAGATTGCTTTGCTTTGGCCTGAAATATGACACTCAGATGCAGCGCAGTCAAAGAAAAGCTGAATCGGGTGCATTTAATTGGAAATATTTCTTCGTGTTGTGCTAACGAGGGGAGTAGAAATCAACGGAGGTAATCCGTCGTTCTATTCAGTCTTCAGTTTTCCACTGTCAAATTTACTAATTGAAAACCAACAGCAGGCATTTTGTAGCTGAATATATAACTGAAACTAGAAAACCTGGAACTGGATCTCATGGCTCTGGGTCGCCATGACCCCAGTGACCTCTGACCTGTTGGTCTTCATCTTGCGGCTGAAGTAGGTGTCGCTCTTTTGCGGCGTGGTGTGGTTGGGCATCAGCTGCACGTTAGTTCCCAGTTCCATCATGATTTCGTACGTCTGACCTGATGGAACTGCAAACACAAGAGAACAACAGTGACCTTTGACCCCATTGCACTGGACCGAGAAGAACCCAGTAAACATCAGAACCACCATCACACATGGTTCTACCCACTGCTTCATTTATTTTCTACTGTGTTCTTAGAGTTTGTTGTGGTTCTTATGTTCTATGTTCTACTGTTTTGCATCATGTCTTGGGTTCTCACCTGGGTGGTCCCTAGCGGACAGGTCGGTTCTCTGTTGAGGCGGTTCTCACCTGGGTGGTCCCTAGCGGACAGGTCGGTTCTCTGTCGAGGCGGTTCTCACCTGGGTGGTCCCTAGCGGACAGGTCGGTGCTGGTCGTGTAGCTCGCTTCAGTCTCTCCTTTGTTGACGTGGCGTTTGAGATGGCTGATCATGTCAGTTTTTCGAGCGATGGTGTTTGCGCAGACGACGCAGTGGTAGTGCGCCACCTGTCTCACCCACGCCTGCAGAACCCACAAACAGGAACAACAAAAAAACGCTCAGACGAAACGGGACGTTCTACTGCGCTGCTGGATCAGAACATGAAACAGTGTGGAACCTGTTCTCCGCTGGAGCTGGGTTTCATGTGTCTGCAGGGAAGGTGACAGATGCACATCCTCTGACCTGAGGGTGACACAGGGTCAAAGGTCAATGTCAGGTTCAGGGTCAAAATGCTCTGACTTTTTGTTATTGCTGTTTAATCCAGAATAACGGTTCATTCCTCTTTCAGATGAACCATGTAAACACCTGATTCCAGCTGGAAACGATAATTCACTGTTAAACTGAATTCAGAATAAAGTCATTGATTTATTCTGATGTGAAATCAATAATTCATCTGACATGGAAACACTATATTCCTCTGCAACATTAATCCCATCATTCTGCACAAATCCTGGTCTGATCGCCATGACGATGCACATATTAACGTTCGATGACACACATATTTGTGGTCGATGTCGCTGTGGACATTCATTTGTTGATTTCTATGGTTGAATGGGTCGAGCTGCTTAATTTGAGATCATTTTTTGCTTAAATCCAGAAAAAAACAATGGCTTAATCGGACTTTCTTTTGATCAATGTAAGATTTATGTTTTGCTTCATTCGGCGACTGTGGTTCAGTTGATAGAGTGGGTCGCCCAATGACTGAGAGGTTGGCGGTTCGCGTCCCGGCTCTGGCTGTCCACATGTCGAAGTGTCCTTGGGCAAGACACTGAACCCTGACTTAGGCCCCCAGTAGGACTTACCATAGACCTTAGAAACCTACTGGTGTATGAGTGTGTGTGTGAATGGGTGAATGAGAGGCTAATGTAAAGCGCTTTGAGCACCATGAAGGTGGAAAAGAACTATATAAATGCAGTCCATTTACCATTCGAGATTTTTTTTTTTGTTAAAATTAAGATTTCAGTTGTTTTGTCTTGTATTTTTTTACGCTTGTCACAACACTGCAGATGGAAATTAGCACTCATGCTAACTGGTTTGTATACCACATTTTCTGCACTGTAAGGCACATTGGATTATAAGGCGCATTAAGTGAAACTCTAAATTACGAGATAAAAAGTCTAATTAGATAAAAAGTCTAAATTCCAAGTCACTAAACACAACCAGAATTAATCCATATATAAAGGTGCACTGTGGTTTTTTCATTCATTCAAGTTTTTTAAGCGCACCTTGTAGACCGGAAAATACTACACACACATATATATATATATATATATATATATATATATATATATATATATATATATATATATATATATATATATATATATATATATATATGTGTATGTATTTGTGACCCGCCACCACGAAACCAGGCATAAGTCGCGCTGAGCCGTTCAGAGCTACAGCCAAATTTAGGCTGGAAGGTGATTTGTTATTAGTGTTTACACCTTATCAAAAAACGGTACCTTAACACCTCTATGTTCACTTCCTGTGGTCATTACATTGAAATCCAATCAATAAAGGTGTTTATTGAGTCAATTATTTAAGCGGCGACAAAGGTTCAGGTATTGCTGAGCAAAGACAAAGACGACTTCCACCTCTTTTCGCCGAACAAACCGATCTCCGTTCCGTGGGTAAACACCCAAGTGTTTGGTACGAGGTAAAAGCTTATATTGAATGTTCTGTCCAATGGTGTAAGCCAAATGATTATAATACGTCACACTTCTGTCCTATTATTATAATATATAAAACTTCTGTGACATGTCCATCAGAGTGTCCTTTAACATCTGTCAACAATTTGTGTCAATCGGATACAAATTATTATGCGTTGCTAAGGACTTCCTACCCCAAAACAGTCCAAAACTTTAACGGACAATATCTAAAAATATGCAAATTGTAAAATATGTCCAAATGTGGATATTAAAATGACCATAACTTTGGTTCTACTTGTGATAGAAACATCATTTTTTCACCATCTTAAACCTTAGTTTCCACTCTACCAAGATACACACATAACTCTGTTTGGATTTACACACACTTATGGTAAATGGTCTGCATTTATATAGTTCTTTTCCACCTTCATGGTGCTCAAAGCGCTTTACATTAGCCTCTCATTCACCCATTCACACACACACTCATACACCAGTAGGTTTCTAAGGTCTATGGTAAGTCCTACTGGGGGCCTAAGTCAGGTCATTGGGCGACCCACTCTACCAACTGAACCACAGCCGCCTGGTTTCGTGGTGGTGGGTCATATATATATATATATATATATATATATATATATATATATATATATATATATAAATACACACACACAGTGGTCCTCAAAATGATTCATCCTACTACCATTTTTGTGACTTTTAGATTTTCTCATAAGAAGAATGAGTTTAGCGTGTGTGTTGACCTTCGAACTCTACGTAGACCTTCCAGTGGAGGTTCTGCAGGTGTCGTCGCAGCTTGTGGCTGTAGCAGGCCTTAAACTTCTCCTCAGGACACAGAGGACAGGACTTCCTGCCGGCTGGTGGACACAGATAAACAGCTGAACAGGCCTGTAAACACAGCGGGAACCACAGGGGGGCGCCACTCACCACCGTTCAGGTCCACCAGGGTCTCCAGTCCTTGGAGGTGGGTCTGGATGGAGATGTGTCTGTCTGTGAGAGGAAGAGGAAGGTGGATGAAGGTCATAACATCAGCATGAATGTGCTGCAGGTGCAGGGTCGTACCGCTGGGAGGGGGCACGTCACCACCGCCGTCCTCCACTTCTGTCTCCGTCCATTCAGTCTTCACTTCCTGTCGATCTGTGGTTTCACCTGCCGAAGCTTCGTGTCCATCATCATCATCATCATCATCATCATCTACACATAGTGAAAAGAAAGTACAGGTTCTGGTTAGAGATCCACCCTCTGATACTGAGCCTAACCCAGATTTATAATCCAATATTTCTAAAGCAGTGATGAACGGGCTGACCCAAAGTGAGCGGTCACCCGCAATTGTGGGTCATTGAAAAATATTTTAAATGCTATTTGGGTTGAGGTCAGTTGGGTCATTTGGAGTTGGAGATAAACATTAAAATAACCTGGTAAATACATTTTATTAACTGAAATTGCATAAAGGTGTCGTCCATCCTGGTCATTTTCCCGTGGACGGCAGGGCTCTACACTAACTTTTTTTTCCAGGAGCACACGTGCCCCTAAGTTAAAAAATTTAGGAGCACACAAAAAAAATAGGGGCACAAGTCAGTTTTAGTTTTAAATGTTTATTTATTTACAGTGCAGTACTTACGCACAGATACCAACATTGTTGAATGACTGCTGTCATTTGTGTTAATTTAGAGCAGACCATAACATAACTTTGTATTATGGGATGCTTTGTCCTTTGATACATTTTAGAACGTTGTATTGGCTGCCTTGTTATTAGATCCATTTTAGAATGATTAACCCTTTAACTCCTGAGACTAAGACACAGTAAAAAAATAAAATAAGATAAAATAAGCAACACAATGAACAAAAAACAGTCAAAGTGATCAGTAAAATGAACAAAAATGAATAATAAACCAACAAAATAATATGTAACATGAACAAAGTAAGACACTAACAGAACACAATTAAAGAAAAATAATAAAATAAAAAAACTGAAAAATAAACAAAATAAGCAACATCAACAGAAACTAATATATATTCACAAAATAAGAAATAACGTGGAAAAAAGGCAAAAAACAAAAACCCACCAAACCCAAAATGAAGTAAAAAAAAAAAAAAAAAAGAATAAATAACTAGTGTTGTAATTTGGTTCCAGTAGTTTTAGTTTGGGCTTTTTCTTTTTCTTAATCACTTGCTTTTCGACACCTGTACATCAGTTCCATGAACAAAATTCTCAGTAAAATAACAGTTAAAAAAACACTTGAATTTGTCTGAATTTTTAAACTAAACCATCCACTCAGAACGTGTCAGCGCTGACGCATCAGGAGTTAAAGGGTTAATCCTTTCAATATGTGCCGTGTTCGTCTCTATGTGGAGCTGTTCACACACTTTTAATTCATTTCTAGTAGGTTTTCATTATGGCAAGCCAAAGTGTTCACATAGCCACGCGTTGTCTTTATTATATCACGCGTTACAGAACGCGTTCTAGCACGCGCACTGGCGCGCTATCACGCGTTACAGGACGCGCTCTTGTGCCATCGTTCTCGTTTATGGCAAGCCAAAGTGTTCACATTGCCGCGCGTTGTGTTTATTATATCACGCGTTACAGGACGTGTTTTGGTACGCGCACTGGTGCGCGCAATGGCACGCGTTACGGAACGCGTGCCATTGACCGCGTTGCCGAACGCGCGGTGGCGTGTCAGAACGCGTGCTAGAACACGTAATGTAACGCGTGATAGCATGCCAGAACGCGTTCTGGCACGCGTGATATAATAAACACAACGCGCGGCTATGTGAACACTTTGGCTTGCCATAATTAGCTCCTCAGGTCTGTGTGCCTGCCTTATTGTGTGCTGCAAGAAGCACTCACACATGTGCGACTGTTTTGTTTTCCTCGTTCGCACGCTGAAATATTTGCTGCAAATGCGAGTGAAATGGGCGCACTGTAGAGCCCTGGTGGACGGAGCAAGAGAGGAAATAAAGTTGTTAGAGTGGAAGTTCCGGAAACGTCCAAACAAAAACATAAGGTTTGGGACACATTGGCTGAGATTTATAAAGATGATAAGCGGCTCACAGTGTTTTCGTTTCCGTGGAAACCAGGTTCAAATGTGTTTTTGGGTGTTACAGGTTGTCGACCCCTGGTTTAAATGCTGCGTTAGCGTTGATAACTTTTGAATGATGAAGCAGAACAAACATATTTATAAACATATTAACTTACAAACAATGACATGGAATTTAAAGAGAAATAAATGCAGGTGTGCGAGTAAGGTCAAAGGTCATGTGATGTTCATAAAGACCACTGACTACTTTTTCAAAATGTGGGTCGGGTCCGTCCTGTTCAAATATATTTCTTGTGGTATGAGTTGGGGGCGGGTTCATTAAAAAAACAATGTAACAAAGCTGTGAATTTCCAGAGCCTCTAATCGACTATTATGGTCTTCCTCCTCAGACGTCTTATGAAACCAGAGGTCCATGTCTGTAGATTAGTAACTGTGAACACACTATTTGAGGACATGAAGACCTCAGGACCTTAGGGACCCTCTACTTACTACCACTGATGTGTGATGTTGTTCTAAACTTTAGAAGTTAGTCTAAAATAGCATTTTGTGTTGGAGAAAGACATGCCCTAATCACTTCTGTGTTAACTCAGTTTGTTAGCCTAGCCTAGCCTAGCCTAGCCTAGCAGTGCTATCTCTATTCATTCCATGTATGGGTCTAGTGGTGCTTCATAGTCAGGGGAGGCGGGGCTAAAAGGTTGTCTTTCAAATCCTCTGTATACAATAGGACGGTACTACAACCAATCAGTGTAATCTTTAGGATGACGTAGTTAGAGCGCTGGAAAGTTGACGGAGGAGTCCGGAGAAAGTTAGGAATGACTAAACAATTATGGAGCTGAACGACTGTTGTCTCTTCTGTAAAAAGAATTTAAAAATTGTTGACGTTTTCTCACATTCTTCACTCATCTGTGACAAAAGGAAATCTACACCTGTTGTTCTTCTTCTATGGTTGTTTACACTTGTTTCTCTCTGAATCGTTGCGGTGTCACTTTGTTACGCCCGCCCTCTCGCCAAAATTTACATTGAGCGAAACTAGACTACTACTGTAGAACATTAGATTATCTATCTAGCGCGGCTAGGCTAACAGTTTGGCTGAAAACTGTGTTCATCTCAATGGTGTGATTTTAATGTCAACTATATGTACGTACTCTCAATCATCTAAACATTTGATTAACTGCTTTTTACTCCAGGTAATCCTTTAAGATCAGGATATATATATATATATATATATATATATATATATTCATATTTATGTATTTTATTAAATTGTCCCCAGAGTTCACACTAAAACGCATGGTTTTGACCTCATTCAGTATTTCCCAAAACTCTGGAACATTTGACTTGAGGATCTAAGGTCCACTGCCAGTGTTAAGATTTTTAAGGGTAAACTGAAAACCTACCTGAGCTTTCAGTTAGATTTTCACTCTTAATATTATTTCATTCTGATATTTCATGTATTAACTTGTATTTTATTACTATTATTATTTATTTATTGTATTCTTTTAATTTTTTTTCATCTTTTAATGGGGGGGGGGGGGGTCTGATGTAAAGCACTTTGTGCTACATACACCAAGTGTTATATAAATAAAGTTTGATTGATTGATTAATTGATTGATATATAAAGATGTAATTTGGGGTTTCTATCAGCCAGGCCAAATGAGAATGAGGATCCTTCAACCACAGTTGACTCAGATCACAGGATTTAATCACATTCTGATATTTGTTTATTTGTTTATTATTAAAAACCCGTCAGTCACACCCACTTCACTTCCTTGGGGTGTTTCAACAGAGCACCTTCAGTCAGACTGAAAATATAAAACTGAATCCTACCGAAAGTATTTCCTGCTGGCAGCAATTAGACTCTTGGGTGTGCAATAATGTGCATGTGCAATAAGGATTTTTTATGTGCTAGTGTGATCTGTTTAATGCGTGTATTTTAAAGATTTTTACATCTGAAATAGTGATTCTTTGTGGGTAATATTGATATTTTTATGTGCAATAGTGATCGGTTATGGGTAATTGTGATCGTTTTATGTGTAATGATCTCTTTCTGTGTGTGTGATCTGTAATGATGGGATATCTGCCTGTTTTTTTCTGCTGCTGTAACAAAAACCAATTTCCTTGAAAATTTATTAATAAATTATCGATCTATCTTATCTTGTTTCACTTTTTTTACTCACTACTATTAGTTATATGTTAATAATATCGTCCTCAGTTGCTTTTGTGTGTATGAACCTGGTCCTTCCAGTGTGTGTTTTTTAAGGTCACAGCAGAATATGAACAGGAAACAGGAGCGTGTTTCAGTGTAGGTCCTGTAGTGCAGCTCCACGGGGAGGCCGCGTCATCTAAAACTGTGTGACACAGACACCAGGAGCTTTTAACCCAGCAGGTAGACCCGGGCCAGACTGTTAACTGGATCCGGTCCGGTGGGGGGATAGCGGGCCTTAGCTTTTAGCCTTGTTGTCGCTGTTGTTGTTGACTGTTTAGGTCCTCTGGCGGAGCTCCGTCGTGAGGCCCAGGTTTATTTTAGCGCTAAGAAACTCCAGTTCTCTATGAATCGACGCCACGAAGCAAACCCACTTTAATCTACGATTTTTGTCCAACGTCACTGTGTAAAAACCGGAAAATAACCGACATAGGGGAGCCGTTTTCTTACCTTTAATATCGACGTCCTCCTGGTGAAGCTGAGCAGCCTCCGTTTCCTCGAGCTCCGCCATTACGATCCGCGCGACCTACGCAGCGCACGTACGTACTTTACGTAACATACGTAGATTTCAAACACAGGAAACAAGGACTTTTTCCTCCCTTTTATAATTTTACTTTTACATAGTGTTTATTTTTTTTAAAACAGTGACAAACAACAAATCAACAAAATAAAAATAAAAAAAACACAAAATAAAAACTATTTGAAAAAAAATATCAAAGCCCCAAAAAAGTCCTGGCAAATAAACCAAAACTGCGTAACTTATATATATTAATGATTTTAATCTCCACAGTATAGCGTGAACATGGTTTTATTTTCTATTTGTCTGTATTTTCTGTTTGTGATGTATTGGTTTTAATGTTTACATGTTTTGTCATGTGCTATTGTTTGTTTTATTGTTGTTGTCTTATACCTGCCTTAGGACAACTGATGAAATTTACCAACTATGATAACTCTGGCATATTTATGTATATTGATGTTTTTACTGATGTATTGATTAATATGTATTGTCCTAATCAAATAAAATATCAAAATTTTTTATATATACAGTAATAAAATTAACATGTGCATTAGTGAACAAAGTTGTAAAGTAAAAAAAATCACATTATAAATCAAATAGAGAAAAGTTGTTTCATAGTAAATGTGACCAAACACTAGATGAAAAAACAAAAATCCCTTTTTTTTATTTTTACTGATTTAATACAAATTCAGTTTAAATTCAAGATATATGGTTTCTTTATAAAGTGACAAAGAATCAGGTTTAATTTAACAAATGTTCTGCAGGTTCTGGTCCCTGTGAACCCAGACCTCTTCATTGTTATTCATCTTACGGGCCAGACTGGACGCTTAGGAGGGCCCCATTTGCCCCCGGGCCTTATGCTTGACACCTGTGCTTCAGATGTTGACGTCACCCCTGGGGGTGAGAAGGTGCTCATGGGAAATGAAGGCATTTGTTGCATTGCCATGGAAACCAAAGGATCAGCATTCAACTGGGCGTCTTTACTTTGGCCAAGTTTCATATCCACTTCTGTGACATGTTCGAGTCTAAGTGAAGTGAAAGGTCGCATGTTTCACACAAACATCGACCCCTCCCCCCCAATCGACAAATTATTAATTATTTGGTCCAAAAAACTGAAAAACACAAAAATCCATCCAAACAGGATGTTATCACACCATTTCATTACGGTACAAATACTCAAAAATATATCAAAAATATTTCTTGTGTGGTATCAAATGCAGCATGGTTGGATTATTACCCAGAATACCTTGTTCTGTGAGGATGCTAACAGTTTCCCTCCACTTACAGTCTTTGTGCTAAGCTACGCTAACCCCGTCCCATCTTTGAGTGAATCCTACAGTGATAGTGGAGGGTCATTGGCTGGTCTGGGGTCAGTTCAGCGTCGTGAGAACAAGACGACACAAAAACACGGCAGAGGAAGAAGGTTTGGCGTCTGAAAGCGTTGGAGAAAAGGCGAATGAGCAGCGTGAAGCTTTGGTGTTTGGATCCCCCTCCTCGTGCTGCTGCTGGGATCCATCAACTCCATTTCTGATCCATAATCAATACCAGCTGATGGTCCTGGTCAATGGCAGCAGGTGAAGAACGGGACTGGACTCATCTGAGCAAAGACAGACAGATGGACACAGTCAACACTGTAGAAGAATAGAATAGAATAGAATAGAATAGAATAGAATAGAATAGAATAGAATAGAATAGATAGCTTTGTCTGTTCCATATAAAACACAGAAATTCTTCTTTGTCACAGCTGCTACAACCCCCCACCCACCCACCCCACACACACACACACACACACTAAAAACACAGAGCCACAAATGAATACAGTCATAAATAAAAATGTAACCAGATCACTCAGAGCTCAGTGAAGCAGCACCAGTCTATAAAGGTTTGGATCTGGATGTTCGTAACTCATTTATAAACTAGTGTTCTGTGTTCACTAACCACTTATTTTATGGCTCATTAACAATCCCTTAGAGGGTTTAAAAACATTCTCAGAAATCCTGGGTCCTGTTTTTCACATATGTCCATTTCAATATTTGACCACGTATGACGTCACTCTGACGTTATGTGACGTCACACAACGACCAAATGTCACATGTTAGATCTAATGTTAAATATGAAGCACAAGATATTGTCTGATTTAACTAAATATGTCAATAACCTGCTTTAAGGTAAAGGTCATACATTTACCAAATATACCATTGGCTTGACGTCATGTGACGTCTTTACGTGACGTCATGGAGCCTATGGGTGTTATCTCATCTGAGGTCAGAAGGTCAGATGAAGTGAATGAAAAAAAACAGCTGATACTATCTGGTCTGGATTCTGAGATATCACCACTGATGTGTTTGAACTGTTGACCTGCACTGGCACCTTGACCTTTGACCTTCATAGCTCAAAATGTAATGTAATGACGTATTATCAATCATCTCTGAAAGTTTAATCAGAATTCGTCAATAACTTTTTGAGTTACCTTGCAGACAAACAAACAAGCGTGAGGTAAAACAATCTCCTTCGCAGAGGCAATAATGAAAATATACAAATGTCAAAAAATACTTACATGTATTATTATTATTATTATTATTTTATTATTATTATTATCATGTGACTGCTCTTTAGATCAAAGGTCAGAGTTGAATGTTGGGTTGTGAAAGCGGTGGCATGTGTTTGACCTCTGACCTTCGGAGGCTTCGGGCTTCGTACAGCGTGTCGTCCTCTTCGCTGTCGTCCCCGTCCATCTCCAGAGTCTGGTCATAGTTGGACAACAGCCCGTACTTCTTTTTGTGGACGGGTGTCTTCAGCCTGAACCCACACAAACACAAACAATGACATTAAAGTAAAAAAGTCTTTTTTTACTTTAGACATCTGATCCAGTACTCCACCTATAGGCCACACCCCTTCCAAAACCAGTGGAGCCACGGCACCGCCCTCAATACAGAACATAGATTTTTGGCGCAAATGCTGATACTGATATTGGAAAGTAAAAAGGCACAGGTAAAGTACTTCATGCCTTGAGGGGTAACCTGTAAGGAGCAGAGGGGGGGGTTCTCCTGCTGTAGAACCAGGCTAATGCTCAGAATCACCTGCTGGAGGATTTGACCCAAACAAACCCATCCAGACACAGGGAGACCAACATGTAAACTCCACACACAAAGGCCCACACGGTCCAGGAATCAAACCCGGGTCTTCTTGCTGTGAGGCCAGAGCACTAACCGCTCAGCCACGGTGCTGCCAAAAAAAGCCAATATCTGATATTGGCCGATATATGAAATCAGAACATTTATCTCCACAGGGTGTAATAATGTCACATCAGGTCATTATGAACATGATAGTTATGGTACAGCTAATAGCATCAAGTCACAGAGTTGTTATTGTCAAGACACAGAATGTACCCGGGCTCCCGGCCTTGGTCCCGGAACCGGTTGATCTGAGAACACAGTCGTTTGGTCAATTAATCCAAACCCCTGCTGACCTTAAGACCATTATCTCTGTCTCTGAGTCCAGGGACGAAGACGGTCAATCGACTTCATGGGACCTGAAGATCGTGTTTTCCTCCTCACTCCCTGCAGCTAAGGCTAACACATATATTTGTGCTCCTCCAGCACAAATCCAGTCACTTGGGTCAAATTTCATAAATTTAGATTTTATATTCATCTAAAGTTTATTAAAACTGTTTGTGTGACACTAATTCAACCAATCAGAGGCTGTTTTTCAACATCGCCATAGCAACAAGGGCTTTAGTTTAGTGCAGAAGGCTTTGTTCTGAGGCCTCCCATTGGTTCAAATCTATAATTCTGTAGATTTTTATTTAAGGGTTGTCTAGAGGGAATCCCCATCTTTCCAACGGTACCAAACATGACGGGGAAATACCTAACGCCAGCGCCAAGGAAAGTCGTGTTTGGAGTAGATTTTTCTTTGTTTTCGACTTAATTACTGTCAGAGTCAGTTGTTGTTCTTCCTAAAAGACAAGATTTGAAGAACTTACGCTAGGAATTTAACAAACACTCATAGTTAGAAGTGTTCAGGAGACATTTTACTGTTTATGAATAAACGTCAAATGTGATCATTTTGACCCATATAATGTATTTGAGGCTAAAGTTATAAAAACTGCTGTGACTGAACCACTTCTTTAATGATGGACGGACACATATATAGATGCTAGTATTAGATAAGCTATTATTATTATGATTAATATTATGTTTTAATAAACAACCCTAGAAGGGAAACTCTTATAACTTGAGTTTTACATCTTCATTGGCATCTTTTCCCCTTTTACGGGCGTTGGGAACCTGTGTGTGGTGCTGGAACTGGAGACTGGACTCCCTGAACAACCACTACACAACAGACTCACTACACACTACACTCACTACACACTCATTTGGGACTACATTCCTGAAAAACACAAATATTTATTTATGTCACAAAGATAACTGACACATCTTTTCTGATATCTATTCTATATCTGTTCTAATATCAGACTAATATTGATCTATGTGGAACAACAGCAGTTTTTATTCTGGTCAGAACAGACCAATGAAAAATGTGTCTGTATTTTATAAATAGTGAAATAAAAATAGTTTGTTAAAGAGGAATGTGAAAGGTTTTTTTTCATCCTTAAATTTAGACTTACTGTATTTTCTGGACTATAAGGTGCACTTAAAAGACTTGATTTTTCTCCAAAAACCACAGTGCACCTTATATATGGATTCATTTTGGTTGTTCTTAGTGACTGGGCATTTTGACGTGTTATGTCATAGTTTTAACTTTTTATCTTAGAATATTGACTTCACTTAATGCACCTTATAGTGTGGAAAATATGGTAGCATTGTTTATATACAAATTTTATAACACCTGTGTGAAATTGTCCATGGTCCATAAACCCTATCTTCATAAACTTAGTTTAAAAGGTGGTGATTTTAAAGGAAATGGAATTATTCCTTTCCGGCCGGGGACACGTCATGTGACGTAACAGCAGGTAAACATATAATGGTGGATGAACTGAATTCTATGTTGTGGGTAAATGAGTAGAAGTGGAAGGAGTTATGAGTGAGATATAGTGAGAGCATTTTAAGAGTCAAGATGGTGAATTATTAATCTGACCCAAGATTGGTTGGGTGAGATTAATGTAATCGCTTTGTGTGTGTGTGTGTCCGCAGAAACATATCATGCTATAACTCAATGAAAACTTGAGACATCACCATTACTTTACATGGGCATATACATATGGCTAATGCGCATCAAACGCAATGATCCATTTGAGTAAAGGTCAAAGATCAAGGTCACAATTAACGAAAAGGTCAAAATCACATTATGGGTTATAACTCAAGAACAGAGGGTCACAGAACTTTCAGATTGGTACCAAACGATGCAGAATGAAGATTTATACAATTCTCATAATTGATGTTATCACCTACGACAAATGGACCTTTCTTACAATTTCCGCATTTTGCACCAGAAATACGTAAACGGAGCGTAACCCTACTTCTGCACCGGCAAAAGTTAAATGGCAAAGATGACAGCAACGATCCAAAGTTATTGTAACATACCAGGATGTTGTTGTAATGTCCAGAAGCAGTTTTATATTTCGTTCCACTCCTTCCCTGTTAACGGCGAAGCTAGACAAAAATGGGTCCAGGCTATTCAGTGTTATGAAGGGCTCAGTTTTATAATTAAAAAAAGGAGCACTTCCATCTGCAGCAGACACTTCACATCAGGAAACTACATCTGGGGATGACGGTTTGAAACCACAGTCTGTCCCTAGTATTTTTCCTTGGAATGATTCTATTCCTCCAGTAAAAAGGAGCCAGTATATGAACGATGGCAAAAACAGCAGCTGTTAACGTCTGTATGAGTTGTGTGACGGCCCCAGGCCTGCGGGGGTCTCTGTTGCTGCTGCTTTTCTTTCTCTCTCTCTCCCTGTGTGCAGGTGGGCAGCTCCTGATTGGGTGTGGCCCTGGCCCCTCCTCTAGACCTGGGCTATTTAAACAGATAAAAGCCACCTGGTCTCTCTCTGTTCCTGCTCCCTGGCCACCATGCTGCTGCCTTCATTAGTTTAGTTTGATTTATCTACACATCCACTCACCACACATGCTACAACACTTTTGCATTCACACTGACTCACACATACACGTTTATATTGTTTAAATAAATGTTGTTTAATCTTTTACTTTTGTGTGGTCTCCCCTCTTTGTTACCACTCCTTGAGCCAGGGTGGTGACAGTTGAGATAAAAGAAATGTCCATGGTTTTAAAGTTATGGTGAACACAAATAAGTAATGTTGGACTTAAACTGTAGTTGTGACCTTTAACCTTTAGATGCCAGTATATCAGTGATAGAACTGCAACTGCAGCCAGTGAACAGCAGTAAGTCACAGTAAATGTATAAACACTGATCAAACCTGGAGTTTAGGGAGGATCCTCTTTTATTCTTTGCGATGGGTAACATCTAGCCCTCACAAAAACCTGCCCGTCTACTACATTAGATACTATGACAAACAAACAACAACATAAACACACACTGCCAGAGAAAAATGTGAATGGATTATGATAGCATTTGGCTAACGTTAACATTATGCTAACAAGACGTTGACTTGAACCATAGACAGAACAAATATAAAATAGTGAAATAGTCCATGTCCTCTATACTGTCCATACATAACCCTAGAACCCTAGTCCTAGGTATAAGTGGATATAGTAATGATTTGTGGTCGTAGTTATCAGCTCAGTAGCACTTTAGCCCCAGGGCTCTCTCTCCTTACATTGATACTTTTTCCTCACAAAAAAAATTATCAAGTTGTTTTTCATTAGTGAATTTTCCTCCACGATTCTCCCAATATCTGCAAATGTTAAAAGTGGAAAATTTCTTCAGGAACTTGAAAAGACTCTTTCAATATTCGCGGCTTTCTACTGTATTGACGTTTAACAGGAAGTTCGGTCACGCTCCTCTGACGAGTTTCCGATTGTTGTGAAAAGGGTCCATAGCTTTTGAGATCTCTGGAGGTCAAAGGTGACATGTGGCCAAATTAATTTGTGTAACACTGTGTGTGTCAAGCATAGACATATCACACTACAACTTAATACCGAATATATTATGATAATATTACACACACTGACGCATATATACATCAAAAGGTCAAAGGTCAAGGTCACATTTAGCAGAAAAGTCAAAATCACATTATTGGCTTTAATTCAAAAACAGGTTGTCATAGAAACTGGAGATTGGCACAAACTAGGGATGAAATTAAACATTCTGTGAATACTAGTTATAGGGCTGTGGCCCATGGTCAATACTATCAACTCTTGTCTCATCCATGTCGTCAGTATACACCGTAGTCATCTTGATCTTGCGGGACTCCCTCGTGCTCCGTAACTTCCTGCCACTCCTCCATTTTGGACAAGACCATTATATCTTCACACTTTTGGTTAAAAATATATTTACTGTAATGTTGAATTGCAGTTTCTTTGTTGAAATCCTGATATTTTTTTATTTACTGATACCAGGGGTGCTCAACCCTGGTCCTCCAGAGCTACTACTTTTCGATGTACCCCTCTCCCAACACACCTGATGGACGTTATCAGGGTTCTGAGGACCAGGATTGAGCACCCCTGACCAACACTATGATTCATGGGAGTGTCTAACCCGCAGGTTGACCTTTAACCCTTTGTTGGTCAGCTCAACCATTTGGTAGCAGTAACTTTGAACCCTGATATCTAATCAAAATTTAAGTCCTTTGACACCAAACTTCTTGGGCAGTCAATGATATATTCAGCTCATGCTAGTATATATACCACCGAGGAAGAAGATCATAACTGTGACAACACCTCTGCTGTGAGGTTTTCATTTGGAGACAAAATTGGAGGCAAGTTTAGTTTTTTCATGTTATTAACTTTTACAGAGTCTATTTTATATAAATAATCCTCATCTTTCAGAAATACTTTCGTATTAATGTCATTTTTTTTTAAATTCTCAACCAAAGGTTAGAGATGATAGTAAAGGGTCATGAAATGCTAACGCTAATAACTAATGATACAAACATCTCATTTGAACCAAGTCACAAATTATGTTGGTAAGTTTGGTAAAGGAATAATGTTTGAGTTTTAATACTTTAGTTACATTTAGGGTCAGTAAGTCATGTTATAATAGTCCCTGTGAGGTGGAAAAAAAATATATATATTTTTTTTTACTCTAATTTTTGTAGTGTGACCAACAAAAGGTTAAATGTGGCCCCTGATGAAAACAAGTGTGACACTCCTGGTTTAATGCGTCTTTTCTTGCGCTGCTGGACGGTGTAACTTCTCCTGAACAGATCCACAAAGTCCCACTTGTTTCATCTTGACCTTTGACCTGCTTTAAGGGAACTTTCCCCGCCTCAGTACTTCCTGCGTTGGCATCAGTTTCCTTCAATCGTAGACGGTTTCTTTCTCTCTCTCTCCCTGTGTGCAGGTGGGCAGCTCCTGATTGGGTGTGGCCCTGGCCCCTCCTCTAGACCTGGGCTATTTAAACAGATAAAAGCCACCTGGTCTCTCTCTGTTCCTGCTCCCTGGCCACCATGCTGCTGCCTTCATTAGTTTAGTTTGATTTATCTACACATCCACTCACCACACATGCTACAACACTTTTGCATTCACACTGACTCACACATACACGTTTATATTGTTTAAATAAATGTTGTTTAATCTTTTACTTTTGTGTGGTCTCCCCTCTTTGTTACCACTCCTTGAGCCAGGGTGGTGACAAGTGGGGGCTCGTCATATAGATAGACAAAACCTGGGTTTGGGTGAGTTGTCAAGTTTCTTATTTTTGAACAATACAAGTATTTGGTAGATTTGTTTGAAATTTAGGGATTTGTTTTGTCTGAACTTAGTTTTGGGGAGATCACACTAATTTTGGTTTAGTTGGGTCAGATTTTGTAACATTTTGTTAAAGTTGTAGTATGTACTTTAGGTTGGGGCAGCATGGTTGGCTTCCTGGGGTTTTTTTTTGGTTCAAATTTTGAAAGCCTTTTGATTTTGTCTTTTGAAATGAAATTTTTGTTTAAAGCACTTGTTAGAATTGGGGCTTTCTCTTGTAGGCTGTATGGGCTGGCTCTTTTGGTTAAGCCTATTTTTTGTTGAGTCACGGGGAAGCGGTTAGTGTTCACAGTGCAGGTTTCCTGTACTTGTGTTCTCGGGAGCACCTCCAGGTTACACTGGTTTTGAGTGCATAAGTACCCGCCGTAGAACTGTGTGAAGACTAGGGTTGAGTTAGCAAGTTTTTGGTTAGGCAGTCAGCGGGGGAGCCTCAGTTCAGTGTGCTTTTTTGTTTTTCTTTTCACAATGGCTTCAGTGGACACTTTTCTGCAGTCACCGTCAGAAGAGCTGTTAAATAGTTGTACCAGGGACCAACTTTTGCAGCTAGTTCAACACTATGGCGTTGATGTTGGAGAGGTGAAGTTGAAAGAGGAAATTAAGTTGTGTTTGAGATCTGTTTTGGTTAATAAGGGAGTTTTGCCAGGAAAAGATGGAGCTGTAAATGTTATGTTAACTTTTGAACAGAAAAAGGAGTTACTTTGTTTAGAAATGGAGAAAGAGAAAATGGCCATGGAGCAGTTGAGAATTGCACTTGAGAGGGAAAGGGTTCAATTGGAGCAGGAAAAGGTAAAACGTGATACTTTGGTGAGTACTAATCAAAGGAGGGAGTTTGATTTGGTGTCGAATTTACGTTTAATTCCTAGGTTTGATGAGAGTGATCCAGATACATTTTTTTCACTTTTTGAGAGAGTTGCAAATTCAAGAGGGTGGCCTGATTCTGACCGAGTAGTCATGTTGCAGTCTGTCTTTACAGGGAAGGCTCAAGCAGCATATTCAGCCCTTGGTGAACATGAGAGTAGGGTCTACAGAACTGTTAAGGAGGCTGTGTTGAGGGCTTACGAGTTGGTTCCAGAGGCCTACAGACAACGGTTCAGGTCATGGAGAAAAGGGGAAAGGCAGTCTAATGTGGAGTTTGCCAGGGATCTGACAAAACATTTCAATAGATGGTGCTCTGCTTTAGATATTACAACATATGATAAACTTAGTGATCTGATTGTACTTGAGCAGTTTATAGACTGTGTTCCACCTGAAGTTGCTACTCATATCATGGAGAGAGGGATTAATTCAGTTTCTGAAGCTGCAGCTGTAGCTGATGAATACATTTTGGCTCACAAGGGAAAAAGTAGGAGAAACTATCCCACAGATTTTGGTGCAATTAGATCTGCAAATCAGTCTAGGTTTGGTAGGTTTGAGTCTCCTAGGCCTAGTCGTTTTTCAAAATCGACAAATTTTGATTCACTGTGTAATTATTGTCATGAAAGAGGTCATTGGAAGTCTGAATGTCCTGGTTTAAGAAACAGGGGTGGTCCTTCAAGCACTAAAGTTAAACCTGCTGCATTTACAGCACTAGCCAGAAGGAAACCTTCTCCAGTTTCAGAGGTTAGGGCTGAAGACTATTCTGGTTTTGAAGCTTTTGTTTCAGATGGTTTTGTGTCCCTTGGTGATAATGAGTGTAAAGTGCCAGTAAAGATCTTGAGAGATACAGGAGCGACAGATTCATTTATTAGGGCTTCGGTGTTGCCATTTTCAAAAGACAGTGACACAGGTGATTGTGTGATAGTAAGAGGTGTTAGTTTGGTTCCTTTGAGTGCGCCGTTGCACAAAGTTTTTCTGACTTGTGGTTTTGTTGAAGGAGTTGTTGACATTGCAGTTAGACCAGCTTTACCATTAGAGGGCGTAGATGTGATTTTGGGTAATGACTTGGCTGGGGATCGTGTTTGGCCTTCTGGGGTTCCTGTTAAGGTTTCAACTCAAGTGAAGGAACCAGATGACTGTGAGTGGAACTTTCCAGAAGTGTTCACAGCTTCTGCTGTCACCAGGGCCATGACAAAGGCTAAGTCAAACACTGAAGATTGTGATTCCAAATTTGACTTTAAATTACCAGAGTCTTTCTCTTTCTCTCATCAGGAGTTGGTCACAGAACAAAGAGCAGATACATCCTTGGGTGAACTGTTTGACCAGGTGCAGCCCACTCAAGAAGCAAAAAATTTGGCATCTGGGTATTTTCTACAGAATGAGGTACTGGTCAGGAAATGGGTTCCCCAGGGGACTGATCTCCTGGGAACTCCAGTTTTTCAAATTGTAGTTCCTACTAAATTCAGAGAAAAAGTGTTGTCTTGTTCCCACAATCAAACAGGTCATTTAGGAGTTAACAAAACGTACCACCACATTCTCCGTTATTTCTTTTGGCCTCGTATAAAACGTGATGTTTCGTTATTTGTTAAAACCTGCCATACATGTCAACTCACAGGAAAACCAAATAAGTCTATTAAACCGGCACCACTTCGTCCAATACCTGCGATAGAAAATCCGTTTGAACATTTGATCATTGATTGCGTTGGTCCTTTGCCGAAATCTAAATCTGGCTCTCAATATTTGCTTACTGTCATGTGTTTGGTAACCCGCTATCCAGCAGCATATGCTTTACGTAACATTACTGCTAAGTCTGTTGTCAAAGCCCTTACTCAGTTCATAGCCATATTTGGAATTCCTAAGGTCATTCAAAGTGATCAGGGGTCAAATTTTTCATCGCACCTTTTTGCCCAAGTGTTACTACAGCTCGGTGTAAAACACAATCAGGCTTCAGCTTATCACGCACAGAGCCAGGGAGCTTTAGAGAGGTTTCACCAAACTCTAAAATCACTGTTGCGCGCCTATTGCACAGAGTTAAGTAAAGACTGGGAAGAAGGCTTGCCATGGTTACTTCTTGCAGCTAGGGAGGCTTGTCAAGAAAGTACTGGTTTTAGTCCGAATGATCTAGTCTTTGGCCATAGAGTTCGGGGTCCATTGGCAGTGCTTCATGATGACTGGTCAAAGGATGAACCTCCAGCTAATCTGTTGGACTATGTGAATGGTTTCCGCCATCGTCTCTATACAGCAGGGCAATTGGCTAAAGAAAAATTGGCAAAATCTCAAGTCAAAATGAAAGCTTTGTATGACAGACATTCTGAAAAGCGTCAGTTCAGTGAGGGGGATCAAGTGTTGGCATTGTTGCCTATAGTGGGGTCACCGTTCCAAGCAAAGTTTCATGGTCCTTACACTGTAGTAAAACAGCTTTCAGACCTGAACTATCTTATTGAAACTCCTGATAGAAAAAAGCGGCAACAGTTGTGCCATATCAATCTCCTGAAACCCTATTTCGTTCGTAAATCTTCAGTTGTTGGCACTGTTATGACTGCTTGTGAAAGTGTGCAGTCACCTCTTCATGGGGGGGAGGAAGTGGCGATGCCAGATGAAGCTGTTCTTTGTGGTCGTTTGAAAAATTCGGAAACATTGGAAAATTTGAATTCACTATTGTCTCATTTGCCAAATGAGAGAGCTTTACAATTGTCTGAATTAATTCGAGATTACCCATCCTTGTTTGGCGATACACCAACTAGGACCAATTTAATACAACATGACATAGATGTGGGTGATGCTAAGCCAATCCGACAACGATTTTTCCGCGTCTCAAAGGAAAAGCAGAAGGTCATTGACAAAGAGGTGAATTATATGATTGAAAATAATCTTGCTGTTCCCTCTGCTTCCAGCTGGGCGTCTCCCTGCCTTATCGTGCAGAAGTCAGACAAGTCTCCACGAATGTGCACAGATTTCCGAAAAGTCAATGCCGTCACAAAACCTGACTCATATCCATTACCCCGAGTTGAGGACTGTGTTGACCAGGTTGGAAGTGCTCGGTTTGTAAGTAAACTGGATCTGCTAAAAGGGTATTGGCAGGTGCCTTTAACCCAAAGAGCACAGGAAGTCTCTAGTTTTATCACTCCATCTGGGTTATTTTCATATACAGTCATGGGATTTGGTTTAAGAAATGCTCCAGCAACATTCCAACGTTTAATGAATCGTCTTGTAAATGGCTTAAAGGGGTGTGCTGTTTATTTAGATGACGTTGTTGTATACAGTAATACTTGGGATGACCATGTGAACCAAATTCGGGCACTGTTTGAACGTTTAGCTCAGGGTAATCTCACTTTGAATTTGGCAAAGTGTGATTTTGCTAAAGCTACTGTCACATATTTGGGAAAAGTTGTGGGACAGGGCCAAGTACGACCTGTCTCGTCAAAAGTCACAGCAGTTTCGCAGTTTCCTACTCCAACTACAAAGAAGGAACTCATGAGATTTCTTGGCCTCGTGGGTTATTACCGTTGTTTCTGTCGAAACTTTTCAAGTATTGTAGCCCCTCTAACTGATTTACTTAAATCAAAAGTCAAATTCATTTGGTCAAACTCTTGTCAGCAAGCTTTTGAGGAAGTTAAAGCACTTCTTTGTTCTTCTCCTGTGTTACTTGCACCTAGATTCGACCAACCATTTAAACTGCAGGTTGATGCCAGCCATGTCGGGGCTGGGGCTGTGCTGCTGCAGGCCGATGACAATGGAGTGGATCATCCTGTCAGTTTCTTCTCTAAAAGGTTTAACTTGTATCAGCTGAACTATTCTGTTATTGAAAAGGAAGCTCTCGCTCTTATTTTGGCCTTACAGCATTTTCAAGTGTATGTTGAATCTGGTACTTCACTTATTGTGTATTCAGATCACAATCCTCTCACTTTTCTAAATTCTCTTCAAAATCCAAATCAGAGATTGATGCGTTGGACCTTGTTTTTGCAACCATACCATTTAGACGTCAGGCATATTAAAGGCAAAGAAAACGTGCTAGCGGACGCTTTGTCCCGGGCCCCACTGTAATCTGTTTTTCATCCCACCTCTAGTCTCTACTCCCCTCTTAATTTGCTCCTAGGCGCCAAGGCTGCTGAGGCGGAGTTGTTGAGCTGGGGGATGGTGTTGCTGAACTGGGCCGGATATTACCTTGCTTCCATGGACACCTTTTGAGCCAGGACTGGTCTTCGTGTCCATTTGCCACTGGTTCTGTTGTCTGCTGGTTCTCATTGGTTGGGTCTATTTGATTGCCTGTCCTGGTCTAGGTGCACTTTCACTGGCTCGCCGTTGGAATACTCCAGCAGTTTTGAAAGTGTATGCTTGTCTATTTGGGACAGTCCCCTACATGGGGCCCTTCTTTTGTGGGAGGGGGTGTGACGGCCCCAGGCCTGCGGGGGTCTCTGTTGCTGCTGCTTTTCTTTCTCTCTCTCTCCCTGTGTGCAGGTGGGCAGCTCCTGATTGGGTGTGGCCCTGGCCCCTCCTCTAGACCTGGGCTATTTAAACAGATAAAAGCCACCTGGTCTCTCTCTGTTCCTGCTCCCTGGCCACCATGCTGCTGCCTTCATTAGTTTAGTTTGATTTATCTACACATCCACTCACCACACATGCTACAACACTTTTGCATTCACACTGACTCACACATACACGTTTATATTGTTTAAATAAATGTTGTTTAATCTTTTACTTTTGTGTGGTCTCCCCTCTTTGTTACCACTCCTTGAGCCAGGGTGGTGACAGTTGAGATAAAAGAAATGTCCATGGTTTTAAAGTTATGGTGAACACAAATAAGTAATGTTGGACTTAAACTGTAGTTGTGACCTTTAACCTTTAGATGCCAGTATATCAGTGATAGAACTGCAACTGCAGCCAGTGAACAGCAGTAAGTCACAGTAAATGTATAAACACTGATCAAACCTGGAGTTTAGGGAGGATCCTCTTTTATTCTTTGCGATGGGTAACATCTAGCCCTCACAAAAACCTGCCCGTCTACTACATTAGATACTATGACAAACAAACAACAACATAAACACACACTGCCAGAGAAAAATGTGAATGGATTATGATAGCATTTGGCTAACGTTAACATTATGCTAACAAGACGTTGACTTGAACCATAGACAGAACAAATATAAAATAGTGAAATAGTCCATGTCCTCTATACTGTCCATACATAACCCTAGAACCCTAGTCCTAGGTATAAGTGGATATAGTAATGATTTGTGGTCGTAGTTATCAGCTCAGTAGCACTTTAGCCCCAGGGCTCTCTCTCCTTACATTGATACTTTTTCCTCACAAAAAAAATTATCAAGTTGTTTTTCATTAGTGAATTTTCCTCCACGATTCTCCCAATATCTGCAAATGTTAAAAGTGGAAAATTTCTTCAGGAACTTGAAAAGACTCTTTCAATATTCGCGGCTTTCTACTGTATTGACGTTTAACAGGAAGTTCGGTCACGCTCCTCTGACGAGTTTCCGATTGTTGTGAAAAGGGTCCATAGCTTTTGAGATCTCTGGAGGTCAAAGGTGACATGTGGCCAAATTAATTTGTGTAACACTGTGTGTGTCAAGCATAGACATATCACACTACAACTTAATACCGAATATATTATGATAATATTACACACACTGACGCATATATACATCCAAAGGTCAAGGTCACATTTAGCAGAAAAGTCAAAATCACATTATTGGCTTTAATTCAAAAACAGGTTGTCATAGAAACTGGAGATTGGCACAAACTAGGGATGAAATTAAACATTCTGTGAATACTAGTTATAGGGCTGTGGCCCATGGTCAATACTATCAACTCTTGTCTCATCCATGTCGTCAGTATACACCGTAGTCATCTTGATCTTGCGGGACTCCCTCGTGCTCCGTAACTTCCTGCCACTCCTCCATTTTGGACAAGACCATTATATCTTCACACTTTTGGTTAAAAATATATTTACTGTAATGTTGAATTGCAGTTTCTTTGTTGAAATCCTGATATTTTTTTATTTACTGATACCAGGGGTGCTCAACCCTGGTCCTCCAGAGCTACTACTTTTCGATGTACCCCTCTCCCAACACACCTGATGGACGTTATCAGGGTTCTGAGGACCAGGATTGAGCACCCCTGACCAACACTATGATTCATGGGAGTGTCTAACCCGCAGGTTGACCTTTAACCCTTTGTTGGTCAGCTCAACCATTTGGTAGCAGTAACTTTGAACCCTGATATCTAATCAAAATTTAAGTCCTTTGACACCAAACTTCTTGGGCAGTCAATGATATATTCAGCTCATGCTAGTATATATACCACCGAGGAAGAAGATCATAACTGTGACAACACCTCTGCTGTGAGGTTTTCATTTGGAGACAAAATTGGAGGCAAGTTTAGTTTTTTCATGTTATTAACTTTTACAGAGTCTATTTTATATAAATAATCCTCATCTTTCAGAAATACTTTCGTATTAATGTCATTTTTTTTTAAATTCTCAACCAAAGGTTAGAGATGATAGTAAAGGGTCATGAAATGCTAACGCTAATAACTAATGATACAAACATCTCATTTGAACCAAGTCACAAATTATGTTGGTAAGTTTGGTAAAGGAATAATGTTTGAGTTTTAATACTTTAGTTACATTTAGGGTCAGTAAGTCATGTTATAATAGTCCCTGTGAGGTGGAAAAAAAATATATATTTTTTTTTTTACTCTAATTTTTGTAGTGTGACCAACAAAAGGTTAAATGTGGCCCCTGATGAAAACAAGTGTGACACTCCTGGTTTAATGCGTCTTTTCTTGCGCTGCTGGACGGTGTAACTTCTCCTGAACAGATCCACAAAGTCCCACTTGTTTCATCTTGACCTTTGACCTGCTTTAAGGGAACTTTCCCCGCCTCAGTACTTCCTGCGTTGGCATCAGTTTCCTTCAATCGTAGACGGTTTCAGAACCAGATTATTCTTGTGACCTGATTACAACTGAAACCTGTGGAACCCAGTTACACTGAGTTGAGAACCAACGGCTGACAGAACACGCCACCGCCGTTTCCTGTTTCCTGTGTCAACAGCAGTACAGATAAGACTGAGCTTCAGCCACAAACACAACACTTGTATCTGCTAATCCTAATTCTTCTGGATGTTTCTGACCCTGAATCATTTGTAAAGATCCCATCAGGTGTCCAGTGTTGTCCTACAAAGTATAAAGTCAGTAACTGCACACACACCGAACTGAGAAAAATGACCTTAAAGTTCTGTTGTTGTTCAGTCCCAGTAGTTGTAGGTAGATTATTGGACAGTTAATGTTACTGCATATTAACTAGTTCTTTGCAGATAAATATTTTAATACACTTTTTATTTTACCTCCTCCTTTGAAATGTTTTATCTCAGAATTATATGTTTTTATCTCATAATTCTAAGTCTATAATTTTGTCTTTTACAAAAAAAAGGCATAATTTTAGTATATTTTCCTCATAATTAAAAGTTTTCGTCTCATAGTTTCAAGTTTCTCTCATAACTATGCCTTTAACCTGGTATCTGACTTTTTAATCTAAGAATTTCAATGTTTTATCTCATAATTATGCACTTTTTAAATCTCAGAATTGCATGTTTCTGATAATTAGCGAGACTGGTGAGCCAGCAGGGGAGGAATACTTACTTTCCATTAGAAATCCTAAATAAAAGATTAAAATTGCATAAAGTTGAATTATCCTGTGAATGTGAGAATACACTGAGCATAACGCTGAGGTTAGACATAAAAATACAGTTTTTTTCCTCTTTTGGACAAAAATCAAAGGAACATGATCACGTCAACACTAACACTAACGCATACCTGCCAACCTTCGAACATTTTTTTGAGTAGCAACTTACCACGGTGTAGCGGCCAGACAGCGCGGCAGTTCGGCAGCGCGGCACACATTGCAGCAAGGTATATTTTGTATGCCTATATTAATTCTATTATTTAATTACTCATCATCAGGTATATTGCAGTAGATTGTAGTTGAGTGCCCCTAAACATTGAAATTCGTGACACTGATATTATTTTTTTCCTGTTTTTTTTCCCCTCACTTTTTTAACTCTGAAATTCAACACCTTTCAAATTAGAGTACGTTTGAATACATTTTATACAATAACCAAACAGTCACAAATGCAATTTGTGATGACTGTGGGGCCGACGTGACAGCACAGTTTACAGTTAGCTGCAACATGATGTCTAAATCCAATCCGGTGCTGATTAAATTAAAATATTGCGT
>CM035786.1:54299185-54344185 GCA_020466265.1 Siphamia tubifer
TGCGATGAGAAATCTTTCCAAATGACATCTCGTCACACCTTAATGAATATGCTTTTATTTTGTCATTTCTGTGTCCGCTCCCCACCTACATTAACTTTCACTGTACCTCTGCCCGTACCTCCAAAAACAGCGGTTAGAAGCTAGTTTTAATGTGTACACATTTATTTAGAATAACTTGAATAACTGAAAGGCGAGTGTAGCAGCCCTAATGACAGTGGAACATTTTAAACTGTAACGTTATGTTACGCTGAAATGGGCTGGAGAGAACCCTGAATTTGGTATCAAATGAAACCTTATACAGTGTAGAATACAACCGTATCTTATTTTCCTCTTTTTCTGATGTTCAAAATTACATTTCATGAAAATATTAGTAATTATTTGGGTTGATTTGCATTGCAGTAAGATAAACTAGATCAGTCCTGGAGCTCAGTGAAGCAGCACCAGTCTGTAAAGGTTTGGATCTGGAGGTTCTGAACTTATCTGTAAACCAGTGTCCCACATTCGCTAATTATTTATTTTATGGCTCATTAACAATGCCTTAGAGGGTTTAAAAACATTCAAATAAATCCTGGGTCCTGTTTTTCACATATGTCCATTTCAATATTCGACCACGTATGACGTCACTCTGACGTTATGTGACGTCGCACAACGACCAAATGTCACATGTTAGATCTAATGTTAAATATGAAGCACAAGATATTGTCTGATTTAACTAAATATGTCAATAACCTGCTTTAAGGTTTAGCCAAATATACCATTGGTGCCACGTCATGTGACGTCTTTACGTGACGTCTTTACGTGATGTCATGGAGCCTATGGGTGTTATCTCATCTGAGGTCAGAAGGTCAGATGAAGTGAATGAAAAAAAAAACACCTGATACTATCTGGTCTGGATTCTGAGATATCACCACTGATGTGTTTGAACTGTTGACATTCACTGTCATCTTGACCTTTGACCTTTAGAGATCAAAATGTAATGATTTCTTCCTTGATGCATAATCAATCATCTCTGAACGTTTCATTAAAATCTGTCCATAACTTTTTGAGTTATCTTACTGACAAACAAACAAACAAACAAACGCATGGTAAAACATAATCATGCGGAGGGAAAAAAGGGGAAGCGTCATTCATCATGATATACAGTATGTTTTTGATATGGTATATAGATATTTATTATAAAGTAAAATTAAATGCATTACTTATCACCCAGAAAAGTGGAGAGAAAACAATGTGAGAACTGAAGAAAAAGTGTCATTTTGAGGGTGTGGTCAAATATTGGTCTACAGTAGACAGTGCACCCCAATGTTTTTAATGTTACCAGTTATTTTTCACTTGAGGGGATCCCAATGCTCAAGACAAACATTGGGTCAGAGAGTTGTAATGGAGGGGGGGCAGAAGGTTAGTTAGTGGTCCATGGCACAGAACAGTGAGGTGCTCTTATGTCACTGGATGCATACAATGTAAATTGTACATGTCTACAGTAACAACTAGTATTCAGAGAATATCTAACATCGCCCCTATTTTGTGTCAATCTCCAATTTCTATGACAACCCATTCTTGAATTAGAGCCAATGTGATGTTGACCTTTCTGCTAAATACGACCTTGACCTTTACTCAAATGGATCATTGCATCTGATGTGCATTAAGTATATGTATATGACCATGTAAATTAATAGTGATGTCCCAAGTGTTCATTGAGTTATAGCATGATATGTCTCTGCAGACACACACTGATTACAATAAACCAACCAACAAACCAATGTTGGGCGAGAATAATAAAAGCCTTCTATTCTATTCTTCTCAATTATAATAAAGTAACTTTAAATAAAGTACAGATATTTATATAAATGTAAAGAGTATAAAGTACATATATTTATATAAATGTAAAGAGTATAAAGTACATATATTTATATAAATGTAAAGAGTATAAAGTACATATATTTATATAAATATAAAGAGTATAAAGTACATATATTTATATAAATGTAAAGAGTATAAAATACAGATATTTATATAAATGTAAAGAGTATAAAGTACATATATTTATATAAATGTAAAGAGTATAAAGTACATATATTTATATAAATGTAAAGAGTATAAAGTACATATATTTATATAAATGTAAAGAGTATAAAGTACATATATTTATATAAATGTAAAGAGTATAAAGTACATATATTTATATAAATGTAAAGAGTATAAAGTACAGATATTTATATAAATGTAAAGAGTATAAAGTACATATATTTATATAAATGTAAAGAGTATAAAGTACAGATATTTATATAAATGTAAAAATAAAAACTTCTTGTAAAAAATAATGACAAAACAATCTACTTAAGTACACTAAAGGAAGTACTTTTTGTTAGTTATTTCAACTGGTTTCCAGTGGGGACAGTTCCCTGTGGGGACTTTGGCAGAAGAGCGGACTTCCTGGGACTCGAACCCGCAACCCTTGGACGCACTCACCGAACGGCCCGGACCAGGAAGTACAGCACCCCGACCATGGTGATGCCGATCAGGACGTAGAGCGCGCGCTGCATCATGGAGCTGGTCACGCCGAAGTTCCCTTTGATGGTTCCGTTCCCCACGAACACGCTCGCGGGAGGTAGGTCCGTGGAGTTCCTGTCCGTGAGTCCGGGAACTCCAGACGAATGCGTGACGTTTTCTGCCGCGGCAGGAAAACTCCCACAGACGGACAGAAGGAGCGCGAGCGCGACTCCGAAAAGTGACATTTTAATCCGTAAACTGTGGAAAAAGACGAAAAACCGCCAAGAGACCAACACGAACCCGGGACTGTCAACACCGTATCTGAACCCGGACTTCACCGACGGATGTGAGGATGTGGATCCGGACCAGGAAGTCCACATCCACCAACTACTGATGACGTCACCCATACCACGTGGTCTGGGTTCCTCAGGTGGAGCTGGAGACTGAAAACACCTTTAGAAGAGGTTGTTAAAGTATACTAACATGTACTGCAGTACAAGTACTGGCATTCTGTACTGTAGTACAAGTACTACTACTGGTGTGGAAAAAATACTCTGGTAAAATTAGAAGTATTGATTCAACTGCTTTACTGAAGTAAAAGTAAAAAAGTACAACTTCTGCACTGTAACAAAGTAAACCTGTTTTTTTTGCTATGAATGAAATAAAAATGATTTAAGCAGCAAGCTTTATACTCTTTACATTTATATAAATATATGTACTTTATACTCTTTACATTTATATAAATATATGTACTTTATACTCTTTACATTTAGATAAATATTTGTACTTTATACTCTTTACATTTAGATAAATATTTGTACTTTATACTCTTTACATTTATATAAATATTTGTACTTTATACTCTTTACATTTATATAAATATTTGTACTTTATACTCTTTACATTTATATAAATATTTGTACTTTATACTCTTTACATTTATATAAATATTTGTACTTTATACTCTTTACATTCTCAGAATTGACTCATTACTTTTTCAAACTAAACAGATGTGACAGTAGAAAAATAAGTCATAAATCAGAAATTGTGACTGAATATATGATAGTTTTGACTTTTTATCACATAACTTTGTCTTTTTAATCTCATCATTTGGATTTTTTTCTCATAATTTTCACTTTGATCTCATAATACTGAGGATGAAAAGTGCCTTGCTTAAGGGCTTGTGTGAGGCTGCCTTATGTCGTGCTCCTCTTCATCTCGGGGTTATTTCTGGATGTAGGTTGTTGCTGATGCAGCTCCCGTGACTGACAGCCCTTTCATCCAATCAGCGCGTTGCGGGCTCGTATGCAGAGCTATGATTGGCCTGTGCGGATGAGGGGGCGGGTCTTAGGGATTTACAGCAGCAGCATCCATCGCTCGGTCTCCATCCGCAGATCCGCGGACATCTGGAGCTTTTCTCACCCAAACCCAGCAGCGTTCAGCCGGGCTTCAGGGTTCCGGTACCTGTTCTGAATATAGTCGGGCCCGGGTACCAGTACTGGTACCGGTGTTGGACAGTGGTGCCCGGACAGACAGACAGACAGTCGGACGCAGCTGCCGGTGAAAACACGGAAACGCGATTAAAAGCCTTGGCGGAGGGTGATGGACTGATTTGATCCTGATCCTGGGCCCCGATGGAAGCTGCGACAGCTCCGGTTCCGGTGGTATAGTCGGTACCGGCAGTATCTGGGTCCATATCGTCGTGGATTAGAGCCCTTCAGGATCATGAATCAGCCCCTGCTCCTCTAATCTGGATTTAAACATCTGATCTGGATTACCCCCCTCCCCCTGGTTCTGATCGGGTCACATCTGGCCCGGTCTGAACCGGCGGTCCCGGTCTCGGTGTGGAGTTCTGGTCCTGCTGCTGCTTACTGATCCCACCTACTGCTGTTGCCATGCCAACGTCCCGGCCCGGTTCCGAGCCGGTGGAGTTCTGGGTGGACGGGTCGAGGCGGGACGGGACCGTGGAGGAGTTCTACACCCTGAGCTCCGAACTGGGCAGGTCTGGAGCGAACCGAACCGAACCGGGTTATCAGGAGTTTTAGGTGGGGATGGGAGGGGGGGGGGTCACGTGAGGCACATAAATAGAGTTTATTACAGACCAGAACCGGATACCAGTTTTTATAAATACTAAAATGAGTTTCCTCTTTAGATCAGTTTATAATTTAGCAAAACTATTATTATTATTATTATTATTATTATTATTATTATTATTATTATTATTATTATTATTATTATTATTTAACCCTTCAGGACCTGGTGATTTTTCTTGTAATATTTTTCTGTACTACAGTACATGTACAGATACTGATTCAAGTCCTTTACTGAACTAAAACTTCTGAACTGTAATAAAGTAAAAAGTAAAAAATGAAATAATACTGATTTAAGCAGAAAAAAATATAAAAAATAAATCCTTTAAAACTGAGTTAGTGTGTAGATGATGTGTTTTATTGGGTCATGGTACTGACTTTAATGGGTATGGACAGAACATTTAGGGAAAATTCAAGTCAGAAATAGGAGATTTAAAAAAAAAAAAAAAGCATAATTATGAGATTAAAACAATCTAAATCGTGAGATAAACAGCCAAAAAAAACCAGTCAAATTTATGACATAAAAAGTCTAACTTGAAATAAAGAGTCAAAACTATTATATTAAAGTCAAAATTATGATAAAGTCATGAATATGAGGTGAGAATTGGATAATTATTAAATAAATAAAGTCACAATTATAATATACTCAGTCTAAAGTACATATATTTATACAAAAATTTGTCAGAAAAATAAATAGGCTATTCCAGTAAAGTACAGATACCTAAAAACTGTACTTAAGTACCGTAAAGGAAGTACTTGTACTTAGTTATTTCCACCTCTGGTTTTGAAGTCATCACCATCATAATTCGAATTATTATTTTCAGTTATAATTTAATATTTTCCTTCACATTATTTAAGGTAAAGTACTGTAATTTTAATTAAACTCTTTAAAAAAATTAATTTACTCATCAAGTAGATGTTCAGAGTAAATTCAAAACGTATTTAATGAAAACAATAAAAAGTGATTTTTTTTTTTTTCTGTAAAAATCTACACCACAGGTATCAAACACAAGGCCCGGGGACCAAATCTGGCCCGTCAAAGGGTTCAATATGGTCCTTAGGATGACTTTGTCAAAAATAGACTTTAAGATAATAATCATTTTAGTTCAGGTTCCACATTCGGATCAATTCAATCTGAAGCGGGTCAGAACCAGGGAAATAAAGTAAAATCACCATAATATATAAATAACCACAAATGTAAATATTTTCAGATATTTACACTAAAACAAAGTAGAATTTCACAAATTCTGTGAATAATCTTGAACAAATATATGAAGAAGTGTTTTTTTCAACAGAAGTCAGTGCAATTTTAAGAATGATTCAATTCAATTCAATTCAATTGTATTTATAAAGCCCTAAATCACAACAAAGTCGTCTCAGAGGGCTTTACAAACGACATAATCAACTACAGAAATACATGAAAAGTCCCAGGCATCCCCTGTCCTTAGACCCTCCTTCTGTCCTTAGACCCTCCCCCTGTCCTTAGACCCTCCTTCTTGGCAAGAAAAAACTTCCAAACCCAGTGGGAAAAAGAAGAAATCTTGAGGAGAACCACATTGAAGGACAGATCCACTCCCATGGACGGACAGACTATAGATGAACGTCCATGTATAAATGCAGGAAGGGGGGCTGGTCCAGACAGGCAGGGGCAGTGGTCCGGGGTCACAGGTCGGCGCAGGCGAGAAACTGCAGATCCTGTCTTCCATGGCTCCCACACAGACACTGTCAGGAGAGCCACCACTCCCCCCAGGGGGGGAGGGGGGGGGGGGGGGGGGGGACACACACACACCAGGTGACTAGTCATGAACAGACTTGGTATGAAAGATAGGTTATAAAAATGACAGAAACAGGTGTGAGGGAGAGAAAGAGAAGAAAGAACTCAGTGTCTGTACTTCCCCCAGCATTCTAACTCCTAGGGCAGCCTAGACTGAACTGTGACTCATACATCACATAATTTTGTAACTAACCTGATCATAGTCTTTCTCTAACAGGAATGTTTTAAGCCTAATTTTAAATGTAGAGACTGTGTCGGCATCTTTAATATTAAAGGGAAGATGATTCCATAAGACAGTAACCATGGTAACTAAAGGCTCTAGCTCCTACTGTACTTTTAGAAACTCTAGGAAGTTTCAATAAACCTGCATTCTGAGAACTATTGGGCTGGTACAGAACCAGATCATCTTTAAGATAAGAGGGGCCCATACCATTAATGGTTTTATATGCAAGGAGGAGGATTTAAATTTTTTAATAAATTTTTTTAATTAATAATTTTTAATAATCTGCCTGATATTAAATATTTAATGTATTGTTAGATTCACTGTGATCTGTAATTTCTAATAAACATGTGTAAATAATAAATAAAGACATAATATTGTCAAAATTAGGCTTATTATTTCATTTGTTTCATGTTCTTCATATTGTTTGAAAGGATAAGTTTGTCAATGCAAACATTTTCATGACTTAATTTTACTTTTTTCACTCGAAACTATCGAGGTATATCGGGAATTGACATAATTTATGTATTATTATGTTATTATTTCACTGTTTTGGCCCGACTCAGATCAAATTTAACTAAATGTGGCCCCTGAACTAAAATGAGTTTGACACCCCTGATCTACATAAATAATCTACAACCACCAACAGTTATTAAACTTTTTCTCATTGTTTCAGTTTTTGAACAGATGAAGTGTTTTCAACTGAAAACATGACAAACTAGTTTAAAAAATAGATAGTACAAAATAGTTTACCTCAATTATTTATATTTACTGGTTTTTCTGGCGTTAAAATACTTTAAAGGGATTATCTGCAGTAAAAATCAGTTTGTCTAATTTTTTAGATGGTTGGGAGTCCATACATATAGTTAACATTAAAATCACATCATTTGGATGAAGACTGAAACATTTCTTTTTGCCGTTTTGAGCCAAACATGCAAGTGATTAGGACATGACTTTTTCACTAACGCAAAACAAAGTCAAAAATATGAGATGAAAATTAAAAAAAAAAAAGGGATGAGATTAAAAAGTCACAGTTATTAGATACAAACACTTAAAGGGATTATCTGCAGTAAAAATCACTTCATGTCATTTTTTAGACGGTTGGGAGTCCATACATATAGTTAACATTAAAATCACATCATGGATGAACAGTGAGAAATTTAGATTTTGCTGTTTTGATCCAAACGGAAGTGATTAGAACATGTGTTTATCACCAAACTCTATTTTCACACTAACTCTTCTAAAGTTCTAAACAACATCACACTTCAGTGGTAGTAAGTAGAGGGTCCCTAAAGACAAACCCAAGTGTCCTGACGTCTTCATGTCCTCAGATAGTGTGTCCACAGTTACTGGTCTGAGTTCATAAGACGTCTGAGGACGAAGATCCAAACAGTCAATTGTCGAGTACAGAGTTAAATGCTCTGGAAATTCACTGTTTTGTTGCATTGTTCTTAAAAAAACAACAACAACATGTTAGTAGACTAAGCTTCATTTACATTTCTAACTCAGCTGTAACCATCCACATCATTCTGTACTTTATTTCAATGGTCATTTTCACTGACCTGCACAGCACTTTTTAATACTCATTTTTAATCTTATTTTATACTTAAATCCTTATTTTATGCTTGAATTTTTTACTTATTCATACAAAGGGATATGGTACAATTTCATTGTATTTTGTTGCAATGACAATAAAGGATATTCTGATTCTAATCAAATACTGGACTATGTTTTTTAAAAACAATGCAACAAAATAGTGAATTTCCAGAGCGTCTAACTCTGCACTCGACAATCGACTGTTTGGGTCTTCCTCCTCAGACGTCTTATGAATCCAGACGTCCATGTCTGTAGATCAGTTAGTGTGGACACACTGAGAACATGAAGACGTCAGGACACTTGGGTTTGTCTTTAGGGACCCTCTACTTACTACCACTGAAGTGTGATGTTGTTTAAACTTTAGAAGAGTTAGTCTGAAAATAGAGTTTGGTGTCAGTGATAAAGACACATGTCCCAATCACTTCCATGTTTACACAGTTTGTTAGCCTAGCCTAGCTTAGCAATGCTATCCCTATTCATTCCATGTACGGGTCTAGTGGTGCTTCATAGTCAGGGGAGGCGGGGCTAATAGGTTGCCTTTCAAATCCCTGTGTATGCGCCGCAAAGTTAGAGCGTCTGAAAGTTGACAGAGTCTGGAGAAAGTTAGGAATGACTAAAGAAAATAGTGGATTACGGAGCTGAACGACTGTTGTTGCTTCAGTAAAATGAATTGAAAGATTACTGACGTTTTCTCACATTCTTCACTCATCTGTGATAAAAGGAAATCTACACCTGTTGTTGTTCTTCTTCTATGGTTGTTTACACTCGTTTCTCTCCCAATCGTCGCAGCGTCACTCTGTTACGCCCGCCCTCTGACTCTATACTTCACTGTGATTGGTCGACTTGTACTTTATACTCTTTGATAATGCGTCAAGGAAGAAACCATTGTATTTTTATCTCTAAAGGTCAAAGGTCAAGGTGACAGTGCAGGTCAACAGTTCAAACACATCAGTGGTGATATCTCAGAATCCAGACCAGATAGTATCAGGTGTTTTTTTTTTTCATTCACTTCGTCTGACCTTCTGACCTCAGATGAGATAACACCCATAGGCTTCATGACGTCATGTGACCTTTACCTTAAAGCAGGTTATTGACATATTTAGTTCAATCAGACAATATCTTGTGCTTCATGTTTAACATTATGGACGTTCATCTATAGCCTGTCCGTCCATGGGAGTGGATCTGTCCTTCAATGTGGTTCTCCTCAAGATTTCTTCTTTTTCCCACTGGGTTTGGAAGTTTTTTCTTGCCGAGAAGGAGGGTCTAAGGACAGGGGGAGGGTCTAAGGACAGGGGGGAGGGTCTAAGGAGAGGGGGAGGGTCTAAGGACAGGGGGGAGGGTCTAAGGAGAGGGGGAGGGTCTAAGGACAGGGGGAGGGTCTAAGGACAGGGGGAGGGTCTAAGGACAGGGGGAGGGTCTAAGGACAGGGGGAGGGTCTAAGGAGAGGGGGAGGGTCTAAGGACAGGGGGGAGGGTCTAAGGAGAGGGGGAGGGTCTAAGGACAGGGGATGCTTGGTACTGTTCATATATATATGAAGTATATATAAAGCCCTGTGAGATGACTTTGTTGTGATTTGGGGCTTTATAAATAAAATTGAATTGAATTGAAAAACGCGGCAGAGGATCTCTTTGAATTTTTTAAAACCCTCTAAGGGATTGTTAATGACCGATAAAATATATCGTTAGTGAACATAGAACACTAGTTTATAATAAGTTACGAACATTCAGATCCAAACCTTGGCAGACTGGTGCTGCTTCACTGAGCTCTGAGTGATCGAGTTTTATTTGCATTTTATAAAGCAGACGGCATTCCTGCTCATTTTTATTCCACTGTTAAAGCTACAGTAGTTCAGAAAGTGGATTTATATCACACCTATTAACCTAGCAATTAAAATCATACCTTCTCTTTGCCTTTTTACCAAAAAGATGTAAAGCCACACACACACACACACACACACACACACACACTATATATATATATATATATATATATATATATATATATATATATATATATATATATATATATATATATTGGAAATATTTAGTTTTTTGAATGTTTTAGATATTTCATCCTTTTTTGTCTTACTTTATATTGTGTGACTTGTATTTGATTTTAACATGTTTCATATTTTTTTCCCCTGTTTCTTTTTGTATTTTTGTGCATTTTATGGAAAATCTGAGTAAAAATAAGACCCTCGAAACTGACAGAACAGTCGACAGGACATGAAACATTTCAATTAAAAATTTAATCACTAAAAACTTGTGATTAATCTGATAAACATTCGACTCATTTGACAGAAGTAGTTTTCATTTATTGCACTTGTGGATATTTTAATATCGAACACACGTTCTGTCTGATTAATGGATAATAATCAGTGTTTGTGCTGTTTTCAGACTCAACACCATCTATATTAGGGGTCTCAAATATGTGGCCCAAGGGCTAAATGCAGCCCGCTAAAAGTTCCAACCCAGCCCATGCGATGAAATAACTACGTACAAAAATTCCACAGTCAAGGCTGTTTAAAGTGACAAAAATGACAAAAATAATCGATAAAATTAACAAAATTTAACAAAAACTCCAACATAATCAATAAAATAAAGAAAAATCAAAAAAAAAATTCAGCAAAAATTTACAAAAATTACCAAACTAATCAATATTAGAAAAGCACTCTGAGAACATAGACCCCCTGATCACCACCAAAATGTAATCATTTCCAGATCACCCCATTACTAACCTACCGTATACATTTCAGCAAAATCCACCCATAACTTTTTGAGTTATCTTGCTAAAAGTCAGACAGACAGACAAACTGGCAAAAACATAACCTGCGTGGTGGAGGTAAAAATGAACAAAGTAACGAGTAAGATGAACAAAAACGCCAACTTAATCAATAAAGTAAAGAAAAATATACAAAAGTAATGTTAATGATAATGGATTTATATACAAACATGTCACCTTTGACCCTGTGGGATTGTTAGCTCCACCCACAAACATGTCACCTTTGACCCTGTGTGATTGTTAGCTCCGCCCACAAACATGTCACCTTCGACCCTGTGTGTTTGTTTTTTTTTATTCACATGTTAAACAACAACATCTTTATATGATGGTGTCAGAGATGTGAACTCAACCACTAGCTCTGTTACCAGGTGTCCTGTTGCCATGGAGATGGGCCAGGACCATCAGGCCATGCAGTTCCTCCATCTGTGCCATCACACTCACACACACACACACACTCACACACACACACACACACACACACACACACACACACACACACACACACACACACACACTCATTCCCATGTCTCATGAGGACCAAGTTCCTAAAATTAAAAGTATTTTTCATAAAGAAATAAGTAAATACACAAAAATTAGAAAATAAAAAATTGATAAAAATGAATGAATAAATAACAAAAATATAATGGAATTTTTTTTTAATTAAAGAAAAAAGTTAAAAAAAATATATAATTAAATTAAAAAAAATTTAAAAATTTAAAAAAAGGCCTACCTCATTGGCCCAGTTACATTGATTGAAAACTGTCCAGCCAATCACATTGGACATTGGACATTTGGTCGTTGTGCGATGGTATACATGGTCGAATATTGAAATGGGAAACAAGACCGAGGATTTATTTGAATTTTTTTAAACCCTCAAAGGGATTGTTAATGACTGCTTCACTGAGGTCTGAGCTCTGAGTGATCTACTTGGGTTAGGGTGCTGAGTTTAGTGGACATGGACATGACATTTAGGTCATAAAGATAAAGTCATTAATAGGGCAGCACAGTGATGCAGTGGTTAATAAAATACAGTACAAATAAAATGCACCAAAAATAGAGTAAAATGCAGCCAGAACAAATGTTCTGCACACACACACATATATATATATATATATATATATATATAAAGTTCCTCTCGCCCCACGTGGGCGGTGTCTCCTTCAGACTCAGGTCCTCTACCAGAGGTCTGGGAGCCTGAGGGTTCTGCGCAGGATCTTAGCTGTTCCTAACAATGCGCTCTTTTGGACACAGATCTCTGATGTTGTTCCTGGTATCTGCTGGAGACATTGTCCCAGCTTGGGGGTCACTGCCCCTAGTGCCCCCATCACTACTGGTACCACTGTTGCCTTCACACTCCACATTTTCTCTAACTCCTCTTTCAGCCCTTGGTATTTCTCAAGCTTCTCATGTTCTTTCTTTCTGATGTTGCTATCACTGGGGACTGCTACATCTATCACCACCACTGTCTTCTCATGTTTATCCACCACCACTATGTCAGGCTGATTGGCCATCACCATCTTGTCAGTCTGGAGTTCTCTGTCACCTTTGGGGGGTTCTCCCATCTTGACCCTTGACCTCCAGTCCATACTCTTTACAGATGTTCCTGTACAGTATGTCCTCTACCTGGTTATGCCTCTCCATGTATGCCTTACCTGCCACCATCTTACACCTGCTGTGATGTTCTGGACTGTTTCAGGGGCTTCTCTACACAGCCTACACCTGGGGTCCTGTCTGATGTGGTAGACCCCGGCCTCTATTGCTCTGGTGTTCAGGGCTTGTTCTTGTGCAGCCATGAGTAGTGTCTCTGTGCTGTCCTTTAGTCCAGCCTTTTCCAGTCACTGGTATGTCTTTTCCATATCAGCCACTTCCTCAATTTGTCGATGGTACACGCCATGCAAGGGTTTGTCCCTCCATGATAGCCCCTCTGGTTCCTCGACCTTACTGGGCTTTTGTTGCCTGAGGCATTCACTTAGCAGTTGGTCATTGGGGGACATTTTCTTGATGTATTCCTGGAGGTTCGCTGTTTCCTCCTGGACAGTAGTTCTGACACTTACTAGTCCTCGGCCCCCTTCCTTTCGCTTAGTGTACAGCCTCAGGACACTGGACTTGGGGTGGAACCCTCCATGCATGGTAAGGAGTTTCCTTGTCTTGATATCAGTGGCTTGTATCTCTTCCAGTGGCCAGGATATTATCCCAGCTGGGTATCTGATTACTGGCAGGGCATAGGTGTTAATGGCCTGGATCTTATACATATACATATATATATATATATATATATATATATATATATATATATATATATATATATATATATATATATATATATTTCCATATGTAGTTTCCACCTTCATGGTGCTCAAAATGCTTTACATTAGCCTCACATTCACCCATTCACACACACTCATACATCAGTAGGTTTCTAAGGTTCCGTCAGTCCAACTGGGAGAGTAAGTCAGGATTCACTGTCTTTGCCCAAGGACACATGGACATGTGGACAGCCAGAGCTGGGACGCGAACCAACGACCCTTCATCCATTGAACGACCCGCTCTACCAACTGAGCCACAGCTGCCCTACTCTAAATACACTATAATGCAGTGAAAATAGAGTAAAATGCAGTAAAACTACAGCAGAACTTCCTGTATGTTTAATCATTCCGTCATTAAAGTCAGTCTTTATGGGTTCTTATTGAATAGAACAGGAACTCTAGGCCTGGAACTTAATTTCCCATGATGCACCTGGTCTCTCTGTGTGTGTTTTACCTTCAGGGGAGCAACGTCGATCGTGTACCGCTGTGAGGAGAAGCAGACGCAGAAGCCGTATGCCATCAAAGTCCTAAAAAAAACGGTACGTGGAGGCCGCAAAGGTCAGAGGTCAAAGGTCAGAGGTGACAACAGGGCAGAGCTGCTGACTGTCACACACAGCTGCAGGTTATGACGTTATATGACAATAATGTCAGAGAAACAGAAAATAAACATAGCTTGGATCAGTGTATTTGTGAAGGAGGCTAACGTTTCCCTTCACTTTCAGTCTTTGTGCTAAGCTAAGCTAACAGAGCTGCTTCAAACAGAGCCTTCCATACTGACAGATTTTTTTCCATTGTTTTTTTGTACAGATTGATAAGAAAATTGTTCGTACTGAAATTGGAGTCCTGCTGCGTCTGTCACACCCCAACATCGTAAGTTTATGTTAGATTTCATCTGCTTTGGAACTGCTTCTCACGCACGACAGGACGCCAAGGTTTCCTTTAACCGCTGTTGTGTCAAAATGTTCATCCCCGTCTAAATGAGCTCCCAGCAGCCAAAATTAACAATAATCTTTACAAATTCATATTATTCCATTAAATATGCATTTGGAAACGTTACTATTGATATTATATAACGTTCCCATTATAGGTAGACTTTTTTTAGTATTTTATTTTTATAATATTGTATTTAGATTTAGTTACTCAAAAGGTAAACTATTGTTTGTGTCCGTTGAACTAACGTGAACAATAACACCCAGACAACTTATGTGCATAACGTTCATATCATACAAAACTTACTTAAAACTTACTAACATCAATATCCAATCTATCGTACACATGTGATTGCTCATATACTTACTGGTAAAAGGCACCAAAAAATAAATATACTTTCAAATTACAGTCATACCTCTACTTACAAAACACCCAGCTAATGAAAAATCCAAGTTACGAAAAACCTTTGCCTCAATTTTTCATCTCTGAATACGAAAGGAAATTCTATTTACGAAAGGAAACTGAAACCCCGAGACATAAATACAGTACTGTATGTACATTGTTATACGTAGCTACGTAATGTCACGTAGTCAAAAACAATATGTCACGTACGTACTGTACGTAGCATCCCATTGGCTATGAGGGAGCTAGCCATGATGCTTTTGGTGACCTTTGACCCTCATTGGTCAGTGCATCCCCCAAAACCCCACCACAGTACGTATTCATTATTCATCCTAAGCCCAAAGAAAGTGATTCTCGGTGCGAATGAAAAGAAGAAGCGACTGCGTTATCAACAGAAGTGAAGCAGGAGATGATAAAAAAAAGGAGGAATTTGTGGAAAAAAAACATCCCGAAAAAATATCCATGAGCCGTGCCATCACCCACCCCAACGCCATATATGGCGCCAGGAAGATCATGAAAAGCCATCAAAGGCAATCGTCCCTGGATCTACGCCCCCCAAACATCCGTCAACAAACATGCATGTCTGGTTCATTTGAATGGTTTAATGTTTAATGTTCAGTCATTGAAAACACATTTACCCACTGACACCAATACATTACATCTAAAATAGAAATTTTCTTTTACTTTTAACTAGGGGTGTGAGGAGATGTAATTTGGCGAGATTTCTCGTTGCGTTAAAATTCTGTCTCACGAGATTTGTTATCCAGCAAGCAACCAGAAACTCATTCGCAAACACAGGTTTTACTATAGACAAGTTTTTGACCTGTTTCCGCTCTACTTCCTGAACTCCTCCAACCAATGCTTTTCACTTCCATTCTCGCAGCCTCCGGTTTGTTTTGCTAGAACCTTTAGAACCTTTGATGGGCCGCATGTTTGACACCTTTGTTTTATAATGTATTTTTTACTGCATTTTAGTATATTTGTAGTGCGTTTTTGTGTATTTTAACTGCATTTTGTGTATTTTTACTGCATTTTCGTGTATTTTTACGTTTATATATTTTTACTGCATTTTTATCTATTATAGCTGCATTTTAGTGTGTTTTTACTGCATGTTTGTGTATCTTACAGCATTTTTGTGTATTTTTTTTTACATTTGATACCCGGGCCACATGTTTGACACCCCTGTGTTATTGTGTTAGTTTTGCTTCTTCTGTTGATAGTCTGTGTTCACTGTGTGTCAGGTTATAGACACAGCCGCTCACACACACACACTTACACATATATACAAATGTGCAGATAATTCTAGAATATTTACAGTTCAAATGTGTGTTTCTTTCTGGTTCAGATCCAGCTAAAGGAAATCTTTGAGACTGACACAGACATCGCTCTGGTTCTGGAGTTGGTCACCGGGGGAGAACTGTTTGACAGGTAACCATGGAAACTGCTGCTGGGTTACGATTTATTTTAGTTAATTTTATTTGTCAGGACATTGCACATTAATGAACATATACACACACACACACACATACATATATATCTATTAGGGCATTATTGATTTCAGTTTTTTTCAAATCGACTTATCCGTCAATAAAGTCGAAGTCGAGTTGATGGGTCATGATGACGTGATCACATTGTCAGAGGAGGAACAACACAGACACACGTCTATCCATCAATGAACAACTTGTACTGAAGTTCACTGTAACATAACAATGTCCACTGACACAAACAGCATTTTAACCCCAACAAAACACAAAAAAAGAGTGCATTGTCTGAAAGGGACAGTTGAGTATTTTTCAGATGAATGTGTTTGTCATCAGTGTCTTTACTCTGGTGCATCTACAGTGACTTACCCCCGACAGTGTCCTGTGAGCCCAGTTCTGGTCCAGTTTTGGTCAAAGCCAAAGTAGTCCCAGCAGGTTTCCTGGGGTCAACAAAATAAAACGTGTTTCTTCTCAAAACACTATGTGTTGGAATGAGTGATTTATTTACATAACAAAACCGTCACGGAACAAAAAGTCAGACCTGCACATAGCAGCTGCTAACACTGACCAACAACTGATGAAAGTAGTTTGATAAGATGTACAGTTGTTAGCAGTGACAATGTTAGCGCATTAATCGCTATTGAGAGAAAGTAGCTCCAAACAATTATGATGTCGAAAAGGAGTGTGGATCGAGGCGGGAAATCCTAGCACTGTAAAGATGGAGTCACGAGCCACCTTCACCCCCTGACCCGTCCCTGGCCGACCCAGAGCCAGTCACAGCGCACCACTGAGAGGGAAATTAAAGAAAGAGAAACCCCCCCCCCCTTCTGGTTTTTTGATAAATTGCACCCTGTAGATATAAATAAATAAATCAATATAATGTGTATGTGTGTGATCGTTACCTGTCATCTGGTGTGTTCCCAGGATTGTGGAGCGAGGATACTACAGTGAACGAGACGCCGCTCACGTCATCAAACAGATCCTGGAGGCTGTGGCGGTAAATGCATCTGTGCTGCCTTCACTGTCTGCTCTCAGCGTCCGGAAAAGCCGGCGTTGGTCTGAGTTTCTGCTTCTTATTAAAAGGCGATCTGGTCTGGACCGATGCTGGTCACACTGACAGGCACATCCATCCCTCTGCTCATTGGATTAGCATCCACTTCCTGTTCTGTTGGCCATCTGCAACACACACACACACACACACACAAACACACACAAACACACACACACACAAACACACACAAACACACACACACACACACACACAAACACACACAAACACACACAAACACACACACACACACACACACACAGAAACGAAACCACAGCTGCCTGAGGAAAAGTGAGCCACCATACTATAACTCCACACTAATCAGGGTTGTCGTCAGCTGAGAGAACCCTGGGCATCACGGTGGTGCAGTAGTTAACACTGGTGACTCACAGACATAGGGTTGTTCGTTCTATTCCCACACCAGACCTTTCTGTGTGGAGTTTACATGTTCTCCTCATGTCTGCGTGGGTTTTCTCCGGTTACTCCAGTTTCCTCCCACCATCCAAACACATGCACTGATAGGTTAACTGGTTAACTAGTTAACTGGTTAATCTAAATTGTCCATGTGACAGTGATTGTTTGTCTATATATGTTCAGCCCTGATATGAACTGGAGACTCATACAGGGCTTCACCCATTGTAGCTTGACTAAGCCCCCAGTGACCCCTGTGACCCTAGTGAGGATAAAGGAGGTTCAGATGATGAGATGAGACATTTTGGCAAATTTCTAAGACTACGTACTCCTAAAAATGCAAGTGGACTTTAAACAATCAGGATAAAAAATTTGTGTTGTGTTAAAGTTCACCCTCAGAGGTTTGAAAATAAAATTAATGACAATTTACAGATTAAATTAAATAAATAAAACAAATAAATTAAACATTTATATACCATATTTTCTGCACTATAAAGTGCATTAATCAAAGTCAAAATGATGAGATGAGAAAAACAATAAAGTCTAAATTATGAAGAAAAAAAAAAACAAAAGACAAAATTGTGAGATAAAACGTAAATGTTCTGCACTTCTATAGTTGTTCCACCTTCATTCAAAGTTCTTTACATTAGCCTCACATTCACCCATTCACACACACTCATACACCAGTAGGTTTCTAAGGTTCTGTCAGTCCTACTGGGAGACTAAGGGTTCAGTGTCTTTGCCCAAGGACACTTGGACATGTGAACAGCCAGAGTTGGGACGCAAACCGCCGACCATTCGGTCATTGGACGACCCGCTCTACCAACTGAGCCACAACCGCATAAACACAGGAGTTGTTGAAGTTCCAGCACCTTTGAGCACTGGAATGTTATGGACACATGAGGAAAACAAGGAACCAGAGATAGAAATGACATCTTTACTTTAGGAGATGGAGCAAAATTTTAACCCCTTTGTGGGTTTGTGCTCCCTGTTTAATTTCGACATCGCCCCACGCAGCACTCATTAAACCAGTGTTTTGTTGTTTCCTCAGTTCGTCAACCTCTGCCCTCAGATAAAAGTCTCAGAGCTTCATCCAGATGTCCACAAATGTAAACCAGTCTCTTCTGCGAAACCATTCAGCAGGTCGGTTCCCGAACTTGCTGACTGAGCCACCATATATAGATCTAATCTGTCCCACACAGTTCACAAGATTGTCCCAGGACTGGGTCATAGACAGTTTTAGTCAGTGTCAGTGAGAGTGAGCCGAGCACGCGCACACACACACACACACACACACACACCTCAGCGGGTATTGATCGTCCCTGACCCGCCCCACCCGCATCCGCAATATGTATTAATATTGCGACCCAGCCCGCCCGACTCGCGGGTCACCCGCGGATATCTGCTGGCCAGCGGATAGCCCGCGGAACACTACTACACAGGACTAACCTGACTCAGTCCAGATGTATGGCTGCTCACATCTTCCACCTCGGAAAGTACCATTAGCTTCCCTTTGTTCAGGTGGGGCTGTCAATCAAAATTATTGGCCCTGATTGGAGAAACCAGGTGTTCAACCAATCAGATGTAAAGCAGCACGTAGCATAGATGATAGAAGTAGAAGTTCTTACCTGGTTGGTAGAAGAACCATAATATCCTTACCATCAACAAATTATTTCAAAACTGTTTTCTGTTCATCTTTTAAAACAGTGGTTCTCAACCCTGGTCCTGCAGTACCACTACCCTGTATGTTTTAGATGTTTCCTCTTCCAACACACCTGAAGGATATTATCAGGCTCCTGCAGAGCTTGGTGACTGATCATTTGAATCAGGTGTATTGAAGACCAGGGTTGGGAACCACTGTTTTAAAGAATCCATATGCCCTAGTTTCCACAACACTGTTGTAATTACAGAATCAAAGAGCTACTGTGTGGAGAGTCTTCCTGTATTCTCTCTGGCCGTGCTATGATTATGTCATAACTGTTAAAATCACACCCAATGATCCTGATTGGTCCGTCCACCATGTGACCGTAAATAACAGAATGTCTATGGTGGTTTCAACAGACCTTTGTGTGAAGCTCATGAAGCTGAGCAGAAACACACCAGGGTCGACCAAAGCCAGGATTCATCTTTGACCATTATCTGCTACGATATAGAAGAGCAGCAGAGGTACCTATGATGCTCTAGGTACCTCTTTGTCTCCATCCACAGTCTTCATCTTCTTCTGATTTATTACCTCCACCCAGGAGGTCATACATCTGAGTCCATGTGGTCAAAGGTCAAGGTCACACTAAAGGTCAACAGATAAAACACATCAGTGGTAATATCTCAGGATTCAGACAAGATAGAATCTGGTGGGTTTTTTTCATTCACATGGTCTGACGTTCAGGCAACACATGGGTCAACACCTATGGCTCCATCACGTCATGTTTTGATGTCATGTGACGTCAAACCAATGGTGTATTTGCAAACTTTGTGACCTTGACCTTAAATCAGGTTATTGACACATTTTTTTTTATCAAATCCAACAATAGACTGTGTTTCATATTAGATATCAGATCAAAAATGTGCAATATGGTTGCTACACAATGGCGCATGATGTCGCAGGGACATCATAAGTAATGGAATGTTGAAATGGTCGTATCACATAAACTGAACCCAGGATTTTTTTACCAAAAAATTTTGAGACACTCTAAGGGACTCCTATTGATCCATAAAATAAAATCTCGAAGCGACCATGGAAATTACATATCGAAAAATAATAACGTGTTTTTATTTAACATGGAAAATCCCATATGAACAATGTTTTATCAATTTTCCCAGCAACCAAGTATCGTAGAATGTCCAGGTTTGGTTTTGTTTTTTTAAAGAATTTTGAGATTCAACAAAAATTTGTGAAAAATCAAACCTTGGCGGAGGTCTGGCGTCTTTGACTGACTTGTTTATTTATATTAAACAGTCAGTTGTTAACTATAAATAATTATAAATAAATAAATAATATCATCTGTTAGCATAACACAGGAGCAGCATTAGCATTAGTTCTCTTATGTAACTGTTGCTTTCATCCTGCTGCTGAACAGATTAAAACCAGAAGATTAATACAAACACACACACACACACACACACACACACACACACACACACACACACACACACACTCTGAAGGCGTATGTTTTTCTGCATCTCAGATGTAGGTCAGTACTAGTCAGTGTGTGTGTGTGTGTGTGTGTTGGATTATGCTACAGTTGTATTCTGTGAGTAGGTGTGTTTTGGCGTTAATCTGCGGCGCTGAATCTTCCCGCGGTCCCTGAACACATCCACAGGGTCACATGTTTAGAATGTGGAAGTGCGTGGAAGCCGCTCACACGTTTGTCAGAACAGACGACGACCTGAGGCATGTGTTGATGAAGCAGAGAAAGTCATCAGCGCAGGTGGTGAAACAGCTCTGGTAACCATGGAAACGTCCCATCCAGATCTGGGTTCTGTCAAAACCTCAGTCTGACGTTAAAACAGAAGAAAAAGTCAAACACACTGTCCTGTTTACACCAGAGGTTTTTATTCCTGTTTAATCCAGAATAAAGGTTCATTCCTCTTTCAGATGAACTATGTAAACACTTAATTCCAGTTGAAAATGAGAATTCACTATTAAACTGAATTCAGAATAAAGTCATTGGTTTATTACATCCACCAGGGAGGTTATGTTTGTGCTCGTGTTGGTTTGTGTACAACATAACTAAAAAACCTATGGACGGATTTAGATGACATTTTCAGGGTAGGTTGTTAATGGGGAGATCTGGAAATCAATATATTTTAGTGGTGATCCGGGGGGGGGGGGGGGGGGTCTACCTTGGCTACCTCTGCGCTCTCAGAGTGCTTTTCTAGTTCTGATCTGAATTCAATCATCTCTGACATGGAAACACTTCATTCCTCTTTTGTCATATATGTTTAAATAGTAAATGTTCTGCACTTATATAGTTCTTTTCCACCTTCATGGTGCTCAAAGCATTTTACATCAGCTTCACACACACACACACACACACTCATACACCAGTAGGTTTCTAAGGTCTAAGGCAGGGGTCTCCAACCTGTTCCACAAAGGGCCGGTGTGGCTGCAGGTTTTTGTTCCAACCAAACAACAACACATCAGATGTCAATCAATTAATCAACTGATCTCAGTCTTCAGAGAGTTAATTGGTCAAACTGTGAACTCTTGGTTGGTTGGAACAAAAACCTGCAGCCACACCGGCCCTTTGTGGAACAGGTTGGAGACCCCTTGTCTAAGGTCAGTCCTACTGGGGACCACATGCTCCCTCTGGTGGTGGTAAATTACACATGTATCCACTGACAGATTCTGCGCCTATTCATACGCATTCATATACCAGACACTGGAGGCAAGGACACAACAGACTGACTAGGACAGAGCGGGAATCGAACCGCCAACCCTTCGGTCAATGGACGATCCGCTCTACCAACTGAGCCGTCCCCGTTTATTGAGTGAAGTGACAGCGAAAACATTTTTCATTTTCAATTTTGTTATCCCTCAAAAGAAAACAAACAAAAAATGTGTTCCAATGTCCCTGTGTTCATCAGGTCCTAACAGCTGTGACTGTTATCAACAAAAGGGAGTCATTCAATAGATGATCAACCCCAGTGTGTGTGTGTGTGTGTGTGTGTGTGTGTAGGAAGCCCCCAAATCTCATCTGGGGTAACATGTAACTGGGTAATGACATGTTACTGTGGTTAAATATGTTAATGATGGTGGCCGTACTCATGTTGCTTCGTACTGTAAGGTAAACAGGAAAAGAAGGAAGGAGCAGCTCAAGACGCTGCAAATGATTGGCCACATTTTTCAGGAAAGTGGCAGTGATTGGTTAAAATTGCAACATCGCCCTAAATTCATAGGGATTGGCTGAATTTGCGTTGACGTTTCAAATCACAACTTTGCGAAAGCCTGGAGGGTCTGTGTTACATGAATGTTTGATATTAGGATATATTTTGGCTAGTTTACATGATGTTTTTTTTATTCCCAATTAATTATTCTGAATAAAATTAAAGCTATTTCCTTCCTGTTTGCGTAGACGTGTTAATTCTGAATAAAGGTTTCCATGGAGACTGAGCAGTAGAATGTGAGGCTGTAATGTCATCTGTGAACAGGAAGTAGTGTTCAGAGAACAGCAGGGCATGCTGGGAGCTGGAGGATGAGGCCATCTGTTCAGTGTGGTACCCCCCCCCCCCACCACACACACACACCCACACCAGCATGTTATTATGGATGTAATGACCTGTGCTGCCTGTAGAGGGCAGTAAATGTAAATATTGTTCTTAAAACAATACATATATTTAACAGACAACATATATCACATCTCTAACGTGATTATTTTATAAAAAAAATGTAATATCATTAATATTAATATTATTAATATAATTCATTAATATTGCTGTGTTCCTGAGTGTTACTGGATGCATTGTGCATCTGTTGTGTTTAAAAAAAAATTAGGTGGGAAGTCACTCAGTACATCATTATTGTACTTAAGTACATTTTTTAGGAATCTGTACTTTGTTTGAGTATTTAGTTTAATGGCAACTTTTTACTTTTACACCCTACATTTGTTCATAAATATATGTACTTTATACTCTTTACATTTATATAAATATATGTACTTTATACCCTTTACATTTATATAAATATATGTACTTTTATACTATTTACATTCCCAGAATAGACTTTGTTACTTCAGTCACTTCAGATGGAAAATCAGTGGAGGAGAGAAACTGTAACTTCATATATTATAGTTATATGACTATTATCTCACAATTTTGACTTCCGCCAAGGAGGTATTAAATTTGGGTCCGTTTGTCTGTTTGTCAGCAGGATTACGCAAAAAAATCTGAATGGATTTTGATTAAACTTTCAGGAATGATACATAATGGGTCAAGGTCCGCAGAGACTTATCAGACTATAACTCAACAAGTATTCAGAGAACGTTTTTGCCAATCTCCAGTTTCTATGACAACCCGTTCTTCAATTAGAGCCAATAAAGTGATTTTGTCCTTTCTGCTAAATGTGACCTTGACCTTTGACCTTTTGCAATATTGATAATTTAGTTATATGTATATATACAGTACCTCAATGTGTGTAATATTATGATAATATATCCAGTATTGATTAAGTTATATATGTCTATGTTTGACACAAACATAGACATATCAAGTCAATTTTACCACGTTACCTTTGACCTCCAGAGAGTTCTAAAACTATTGATCGTAGGTGATAACACCAATTATGAGAATTTTACAAAGCTTCATTCTGCATTGTTTGGTACCAATCTGAAAGTTCTGTGACCCTCCGTTCTTGAATTATAACTGATAAGAGGTCCAGCAGCTGTGTCTGTAGGGGGGGTCCAGTAGCGGTGTCTGTAGGGGGGATCCAGCAGCGGTGTCTGTAGGGGGAGGGTCCAGCAGCGGTGTCTGTAGGGGGGGTCCAGCAGCGGTGTCTGTAGGGGGGGGGTCCAGCAGCGGTGTCTGTAGGGGGGTCCAGCAGCGGTGTCTGTAGGGGGGGGGTCCAGCAGCGGTGTCTGTAGGGGGGTCCAGCAGCGGTGTCAATAGGGGGGGTCCAGCAGCGGTGTCTGTAGGGGGGTCCAGCAGCGGTGTCTGTAGGGGGTCCAGCAGCGGTGTCTGTAGGGGGGGGGGGGTCCAGCAGCTAAAACAACTAACTGTGGCTTTTCTTTGTGTGTTTTTCAGTATTTACATGAGAACGGGGTCGTGCATCGTGACCTGAAGCCAGAAAACCTGTTGTACGCCGACCTGTCGCTGGACGCGCCACTCAAGATCGGTAACCAATCACACACCTGCAACAAACAAACAAAACAGGCAGAAGAAAGAGATAGAAAATAGTCCTGACTCAAACCGTGTCCAATGTTCAGTAAAAATGTGTCCAACAGAATTAACTTTTATGATTAAAAACCAAAACAAACAAAAATGACAAACAAGTGATGCCATAAACAAGCCCCACCCCTCACACACCATGCCCCGCCCCCTCACATACAGTTTAGCTCTTAATGGACATGTTCCTCTCAAAATGTGAGACAAGAGGTTTGACCTTTCAAAGTCACTCAAGGTCAAAGGTCATGAGTCCATTTTGGAGCCTACATATAGTTCCTGATCTGTCAACAACAGTATCTGAGTACTTATCAATAGTAACTGAGTACTTATCAATACTAACTGATAGGGGTGTGAAGAATTGGTTATGGGTCTGTGTCATATGAGATCACAGTGAATGGGTCCTGAATTGGTAAAACTGGCTACGAATGGTCAGATGTACCAAATTTCCTGAGGTCCAGTCATCAATCTGTAATTATGTTTTTTATGTCTGTGACCAAGTAGCTTTAGTGTATATTGTAAAGACTTCAGTTTCAGTAGTTTTTGCTCTATTGTCTCTGTGACACTAAATAAGCAAAAGGATATAGTTTTGAAATTATATTTGGGTTTCTTTTTCTTCTCAGTAACATAAAATAAAATACGTCCTTGCGGGTAAATTGTCAATTTATATTGAATCAAACTGAACTGAATCGGTTCGAATCGTATTGAATCATATGTCATTTACTAATTTTTATGAATCGCCCTGAAATGGATCATAGTCTGTGAATCGAGATTTAAATCAGATCATTGGGTGAGTCAAAGATTCACACCCCTACTAACTGAGTACTTATCAATACTAACTGAGTACTTATCAATACTAACTGAGTACTTATCAATACTGAGTATGGGGGCGGTTGTGGCTCAGTTGGTAGAGCAGGTCGTCCAATGACTGAAAGGTTGGCGGTTCGCATCCACATGTACAAGTGTCCTTGGGCAAGACACTGACCCGTCACTTAGGCGCCCAGTAGACCAGACCTTAAACCTTAGAAACCTACTGGTGTGTGAATGTGAGGATAATGTAAAGTGGTTTGAGCACCATGAAGGTGGAAAAGCATGATATAAATGCAGGCCATTTTACTTAATCAATAGTAACTGAGTAGTTAATCAGTAATAACTGAGTACTTATCACCACTCTCCATTAAAAATCATGTGACCTTGATTTTTATCTTTCCAGGTCACTGAAGGTCAAAGGTCATGGTGTCATTTTGAAGCCCATGCCAGGTTTCCTATCTGTCAATAATAGTACCTCAGTCCCTATCTGCACTGTTTTTTTCTGTTATAGCCTATTTGAGTTTTTTAGGTATTGACCCAGTGACCTTTGACCTCTCAGGTCAACAATAGGTCACATCTATTCACACCAGATGCAAAACTGAAAGACCAGCATTTTGCTACATATTGGAAGTGTGTCAGATGAAGAGTTCAAATGTTATTTCCATAATTCAATGTTTACCTTTATTGTGAATTAGACTTAGACTTAGACTTCCTTTATTGTCATTGCACAAGAATACACACAACAGTGGGATTTTTGGCAACGAGACGTCGTTGCTTGGCTTCCGGAGCACACATACTAGATAAATAAGTAAAAAGCATCTAAGGAACAGAGTAAACAGAATGAATAGTGCAAAAAGCAGAGTAATTAGTGCAAATATAACATTTTTTTATTTTTTTTTAGCAGCTGGAGGGGGGGGGGTCGTTTCACAACCAGGAGGTAGATTTCTGTCCATCTTATGGATAAGTGCACTGAGAGTACATTGTCCATGAGGTAGATGAATGTGTGTGTGGGGGGTTGTTATTTGGCATTCAGCAGTCTGGTGGCCAGGGGGAAGTAACTATTCCTGAATCTGGCCGTTCTGCAGCGGATGCTGCGGAACCTTCTCCCAGATGCCATGACCTTTGACCTTGACATGTAGGGGTGGGCAATCCTGTTCTGTGTTCCAATATTCATACTGTCATGAGTACATTTACACACAGTATACTTTCTGTACTTACTAAGTGTACATTTTTCATCAGCTAAGTGCTGTTCCAATTCCCATACCGGATCTGATTCTGCCTGCCGCACTTACCGGAAATTGCATCAGAAACCGCTAAAAATGGATATATTTTCTCACCAAAATAGATGCTATAATTTATATGGTGTTCTTCATGAATATGAATCTGCAATTCCTCTGGAGAATGCGTTGTTGCCGATGCTATCGTTGTGTCCTTTTGGCTGAAAATACACTGGTGTGTCACATTATTGCAGAGGTGCTAAATCCTGGTCCTCAAGAGCTACTATCCTGCATGTTTTAGATGTATCCTCCTTCCAATACACCTGACTCAAATGATAAACCTCTCATCAAGGTCTGCAGGAGCCTGATAATGACCATCAGGTGTGTTGGAAGAGGGATACATCTAAAACATGCAGCTGTTGAGGGCCAGGATTGAACACCTCTGCGTTATTAAAAAGTAGCCAAATGTTTGTCTCTAAAGTTTACCTTCTACATTAACCAGTGACTAACCAGCAGTGTTGGACAATCTACTCAAAAACTCTAATGGTACGTCCACACCAAAAGCAAATTTTCATATACACATGTCAAGATTACATTCAAAGTCAATGGAGAGACGCGTTTGAACGCAGATTCACCCAAGGCGGTGTGTTAGACTGCAAATACACATAAACTCCCGAGTTGAAAATATTGAATTTCTCAGGCAAATTTGCGTGACGCCGGGCCGTGAAAGCTCAACATCATGATGGAATGACGTTTGAAGCTGGGACCGAGCCGGAAGGCGGCAGAAAGAAAAACTGAGCCTGAAATACCGTTGAAAGCGGACATCATCCATACACAGTTTCTGGAGGTGGTGGTGGAATTCCTCATGCACGTCACTTCCGCTACGTAGGTAATGCATAGAAAATAAGATGAACATTTAGTATGAAAATTGTACACAACTCCACACTTAAAAATGGTGGGGTTTGAGGGCATCGTCGAGCACTTGCAGTCCACTTAACTTTGCCGTGATTAGAAACGAGATGTCCTCCGTAACCAAAAGCAGTGCAGAAAGGGCGGTAAGTACGGATATTGGAACACAGTCGAGGACAGGTGTCTTGCATGTTTTACATATTTCCCTCTTCCATCACACCTGGAGATCATTAAATCTAGTGGTGCTTCATAGTCAGGGGAGGCGGGGCTAAAAGGTTGTCTTTCAAATCCCTCTGTATGCAATAGAACGGTACTACAACCAACCAGTGTAATCTTTAGGATGATATAGTTAGAGTGCTGGAAAGTTGACGGAGGAGTCTGGAGGAAGTTAGGAATGACTAAACAAAATGGTGGATTATGGAGCTGAACGACTGTTGTCGCTTCTGTAAAAAGAATTTAAAGATTGTTGACGTTTTCTCACATTCTTCACTCATCTGTGATAAAAGGAAATCTACACCTGTTGATGTTGTTCTTCTTCTATGGTTGTTTCTGGTTATTTCTCTCCAAATCCTCACATCATAACTTTGTTAGACCCGCCCTCTGACTCTATACTTCACTGTGATTGGTCGACCAGTTTCAGCGAAATCGTAACCAAAACTTACATTGAGCGAAACTGGACTACTACGGTAGAACATTAGATTTGCTACCAGTAGGGGGGGTGGGGGGGCTAAAACAGCTAGGCTAACTGTTACCTGTTTTTGCAGCTGACTTTGGTCTTTCAAAGATCATCGATGACCAGGTGACCATGAAGACCGTGTGTGGAACTCCAGGATACTGTGGTGAGGGAACCTTTATAGTCCTGGACCAGCCATGTAGACCCATTCGCATTTCAAAGTGTGGGGAGTGTCTCACTAGAATTGAGTCAGTGGGTCCCTAGAGTTTAAAAATCATGCGGGTGCTCGTCCACCATAGTGGCACAATTTCCACAATATACTCGCAAAATATGCGCGCTCGCCTATGACAAAAATCTGTCTTTTTTATTTTTAAACTGTTTAAACACGTCATACATCAATTCTCACAGATTTTTTGAGAGGAATTCATTTCTGACGATTAGATGAGCATAATTTGTGAATGTGACCTTACAAGGCCAAGGTCAAATATGCTATTCTGAAGAATTTCAATAGCCTTTCACTGTACTAATGAGAAACTCATAGAATAGAGAATATACAACTTTATTATCTGTTCCACGTATAAAAAACGTACATTTTCCTTTGTCACAGCTGCTACAAAGAAGCACTCCTCTCAACTAATAACAGTGCCACGGATTAATACAAACATAAATAAAAATTTAATAAAAAATCACATAAAATAATAAAAACCCTAAAAACACAGTGCAGATATTTTTTTGTTATTGAAATTTGATTTTCTTGAAATTAATCCACCTTTGTCAAATGAAAGGTAATGAATAAACTCAGTATACCTGTTGTTATCCTACCAACATGTTCTGATCACACTAAATGCATATAGGCCTACTCCATATTAGGGTGCTAACTGACTAGCATCAGTTTGGCCAGTCCTTCATCAAATGTTCAATTTAATTTGCTCATTCAATTTCCATGGTATTTGCAAAACTATTTATTTTTTAGAAAACTTAGACACTGAAGATCACATGTTAATTTTGGCTATTATGAATGGACTGACTAAAAACTGTAAGACCAAAATACCCTAACTGTGCGTGTACACCAAAAGCCACCTTAGCTACCTAGTAGCCGAGATCACCATGAATTGGATTTATTCGCTCTTGACGTGACATGTTTGATTTAGCTAATCAAATAGTGGCTTTGGTTTATCAGCCTGGGACATTTCAAGAAATGAACATTCCAATTGGTTTTTGCTGAACTACGTCACACCTCATCACCATAAACGACTAGGGAGGATTTTGTAAAATGTGCCTATTTAAAGTCCCAAAGGCATTCCAATTCAATTCACTTTTATTTATAAAGACCCAAATCACAACAATGTCATCTCACAGGGCTTTACAGAAAACACAATCAACCATAGAAATGGATAAAAAGTCCCAAGCATCCTCTGTCCTTACACCCTCCTTCTTGGCAAGAAAAAACTCCAAAACTGTCAAGGACGGGGTGAGGAGAGAGAGGACTCAAATGCACAGTGCTGAAGGGAGAACGAATTTAATAACAAAAACGCAACTTAAAGACAAGACAGAGACAAAACCAAACCAAAACCTGGGAACAAACGGCCAGAGTCCGTGGTGATGATGAATGTCCGGTTTATGGAGGTGACATTACTGAATGGTCCCGCACTGGCAACTGTAAGCCTCACTGCTTTTATAGCCACAGATGAGGAATGGCTTGCAGCTGCGCAGTGCGGGACCAGGTGAGTGTGGAGAGTACTGGGGTAAAGGTCACCGGAGCGGAGGTCATGACAAAAACCCAGTGGGAAAAAGAAGAAATCTTGGGGAGAACCACACTGAAGGACAGGTCCACTCCCATGGACGGACAGACTATAGATGAACATCCATTAGTAGATGAAGGAGGTCTGGTGACACTGCAGGTCCTGTTGTCTATCGCTCCTCATGTGGATACTGCTGAGAGAGTTGCAAACACCAGGTGGCTAGCCATGAACAGACTTAGTATTTAGGATAGGTTTAAGAAATTACAAATACAGGGCACAAGAGAGAGAGAGAGAGAGAGAGAGAAAGAGAGCGAGTGGCGAGAGAGCAAGAGACAGAGGGAAAGCATTTTAGCTCTTAGGGCAGCTTAGACTGAACTGTGACTTCAGTCTGTTTTTAGATATGTATGTATGCCAAAAATTAACATTTCATGTTAAAACCCCTAAAAATTAACATTTCATTTTATTACATTACAACATCGCTTCTGTGTCCTTGGTGCCACAGTGCTAATTAAAAACAATGGCCATAGCAAAGGAATCGGTGAGTTTTTTTACGGTGGCACACTACTGTGCCGACTTCACAAAGTCAGTGAAAAAACGCATAAACTCTTACAACTCCAATAGAGTTGTGAACGTATGTGTACTGTCAGTGGGAAGTCTGAGAGGGAAAGTTCAGGCTTCTATGAAGAATATAATTTACAATGTTGAGGTGATTTCTTGATTATAGATCTCGCTTACCCTATCAGTTTAAGCCATCTTCTCTTCTCATTTTAGTAATAGGATATTGTTTTATTAATATAATTTTGGTTGTTACAGCAGGGAACACAACATTGCACCATTATAGCTTGTGTTTTCCAGGACACGTTAGCGCTGTGGTGACGTAGGCACTAGCCCTCCCCATGACTTAGTTATCAAGACTAAAAAATGCTTGACATTCTATCTGTGCCACTCATTCCTAAAGTTGCAAGGAGATCACCTGCTTTCAAGGGGTGTCTCAGCCAATGCTGCAGTTGTAGGAAAAGTGGCGTACAATCTATGGAGTCATGCAGCTGCAGAAAACTGGGCAGATCCTGCCAGAACACAGGAGAGGAATATAAGGACAATGACTGGGAATAAATATGTGTGCAGCCCACCTCTCAATACCATACTTTATAGGTATTGAACAGTAGATAAATTACCAAATCAATAGGTAATATACACTTGTAAATAAATAATTAAATACAGATAGACAATAAATAAGATACATAGACAAAGAAATGAATGGATGAATAAATAATAGTTAAAATATTGTCATTAACTTTGTCCCTGTTTACAATTCCATCAACCTGTTTCGTGCTTCCCTTTTTTTTTATCAATTATTCATTATCTGAGACACCAATTTTAACCATGTACATGAATTTCAAGCATTTTCTTTTGTCTTGATCTTGAATCTGAGTGTGGCATTGAATTCCCCCATACGTATGTGAAAACCTATAAAAGCACATTACATTCATACAGTCAAAAAGAAGATGTCATAGTTCGGTCTAAGCTGCCCTAGGAGCTAGAAGGTTGGGGGAAGTACAGACACTGAGTCCTCTCTCTCTCTTTCTTTCTCTCGCTTTCACTCTCCCTCTCTCTCACATCTATATTTGTCATTTTTATAACCTATCTTCCATACCAAGTCAGTTCATGTCTAGTCACCTGGTGTCCCCTTTCCAACCCCCACCCTAGGGACGGACGGATGGGGGTCTCTCAGCAGTGTCATCCATGGGAAACCATGGATGACAGGATCTGCGGTGACTTGCTTGTGCCCTGTGCTGACCTGTGACCCTGGACCCTCTCCCTCGCCTCTCTAGTGGAGGCTCCTGCCACCCCCGCCCCTTTCCTTTACAAATGGACACTCATCTATAGTATGTCCATTCATGGGAGTGGATCTGTCAAAGTTTTTTCTTGCCAAGAAGGAGGGTCTAAGGACAGGAGATGGTTGGGACTTTTCACATATTTCTGTAGTGGATTGTGTTTCTGTAAAGCCCTGTAAGATGTTGTGATTTGGGGGCTTTATCAATAACATTGAATTGAATTCATTAGATTTTGACCTCGCCGTGGTGGCCATATTGCATTTCTCCATTTTGAGACATTATGGGACATTTTTGAGCCCGGCATACAGAAGATTTGAATTCAGCACCCTCCAAAACCCCTAAAAACACTGTGTGACAAAAACTGTTTGGAAAAATGACCCTGACTACAATATTAGCTGACTTTTAATTTGTTTTGGATGCTCAGGTTGCGCTTCACTCCTGGCAAATTCACTTTGGTCGCCAAGTTCACCGACACTCCATAGGGAAAAAAATATTTCCAGCACAGGTGTTGCTAATTTAGCGACTTTGGCCGCATTTAACCTCATTATAAACTAACTTTGATCTCAAACACTCAAACAAACAGACTTTTGTCCATGTGGTGGACATTGTCTCCGAGTGAACATTGTCTCCTGGTGCATGTTATCTCTTGGTGGACAATGTCTCCTGGTGCATGTTGTCTCTTGGTGGACAATGTCTCCTGGTGGATGTTGTCTCTTGGTGGACAATGTCTCCTGGTGCATGTTGTCTCTTGGTGGACAATGTCTCCTGGTGGATGTTGTCTCTTGGTGGACAATGTCTCCTGGTGGATGTTGTCTCTTGGTGGACAATGTCTCCTAGTGCATGTTGTCTCTTGGTGGACAATGTCTCCTGGTGGATGTTGTCTCTTGGTGGACATTGTCTCCTGGTGGATGTTGTCTCTTAGTGGACATTGTCTCCTGCCGTGCATTGACAGCTGGCATGTGTTGGTGGTGGTGGTTTGTCCATCTGGTGCCTAAACTCCTCCTCTGCCCTTTAGCTCCAGAGATCCTGAGAGGAAACGCTTACGGCCCTGAGGTGGACATGTGGTCAGTGGGCGTCGTCCTCTACATACTGTGAGTCACACACACTGACACCAACACACACACATACACACACACATGCTTATTCATTTAAATGTCTCATGAGGACCCAGTTTGTAATCAAGTTGCCATTGGGTTGTGAGTAGGGATGACGAAATTTAGAAAAAATCTTGACCGACCTCTGAGCCTCATTATCCAGTTTAAGTCTCTGAGAAAATAAAACACTTGCTTTGTTGGCTCACACACACACACACACACAGCCATTTATGCGCTGCGGTGCACTTCAACACGAGTCACTGCGAATCAAAATCAGTGAACCCTAACGGACCCTAATGGTGATGTCCAAAACCACACACACACACCCCATTCTGCCCGCCAAGTCACACCCAGCACCCACAGTTCAATTCAATTTTATTTATAGAGCCCCAAATCACAACAATTTTGTCTCACATTGGCTTTACAAAAAAGACCAAAAAACCCACAATCAACCACAGAAATGGATAAAGTCCCAATCATCCTCTGTCCTTAGACCCGCCCTCTGTCCTTAGACCCTCCTTCTCAGCAAGAAAAAACTACAAAACCCAGTGAGGTTTAAGAAGAAATCTTGGGGAGAAGCCAACTGAAGGAGAGATCCGGACAGGCTATAGACACACACGCACACACACACACACACACACACACACACACACAAACATACACACACACACACACACACACACACGCACACACACACACACACACCGGCTGGTCTGCCTTGGCGGAGTCTGCACTCTCAGTGTTTTTCTTATGTTATATTTTCTGGTTGTGACGGTGGGGGCGTGGCCTGTTTCAGACTCTGTGGCTTCGAGCCCTTCTTCGACCCTCGTGGGGACCAGTACATGTATAGTCGAATCCTCAACTGCGACTACGAGTTTGTGTCTCCGTGGTGGGATGAAGTGTCGCTCAACGCCAAAGACCTGGTGAGTTAAACTGGTTCAACTGTGGTGAGTTAAACTGGTTCAACTGTGGTGAGTTAGACTGGTTCAACTGTGGTGAGTTAGACTGGTTCAACTGTGGTGAGTTAAACTGGTTCAACTGTGGTGTGTTAGACTGGTTCAACTGTGGTGAGTTAAACTGGTTCAACTGTGGTGAGTTAAACTGGTTCAACTGTGGTGAGTTAAACTGGTTCAACTGTAGTGAGTTAGACTGGTTCAACTGTGGTGAGTTAGACTGGTTCAACTGTGGTGAGTTAAACTGGTTCAATTGTACTGAGTTAGACTGGTTCAACTGTGGTGAGTTAAACTGGTTCAGCTGTGGTGAGTTAGACTGGTTCAACTGTGGTGAGTTAAACTGGTTCAACTGTGGTGAGTTAAACTGGTTCAGCTGTGGTGAGTTAGACTGGTTCAACTGTGGTGAGTTAAACTGGTTCAGCTGTGGTGAGTTAAACTGGTTCAGCTGTGGTGAGTTAGACTGGTTCAACTGTGGTGAGTTAAACTGGTTCAATTGTACTGAGTTAGACTGGTTCAACTGTGGTTAACACTCAGAGTTAGAGTCAAAAACACTGGAAGCACTAGTCTGAGGGGGTTAACAAATATTAACTTTGTTCACAGGAGAGTTTTTATTCTGTTTAATCCAGAATAAAGGTTCATTTCTCTTTCAGAATAAAGGTTCATTTCTCTTTCAGAATAAAGGTTCATTCATCTTTCAGAATAAAGGTTCATTCATCTTTCAGATGAACCATGTTGTAAACACCTAATTCCAGTTGAAAATAATAATTCACTATTAAAGGGATACTCTACCCCCAGGCCAATTCCAGGGTGTCCCCTACTGTTCCCAGACCTATATAAGTGTGTGGAAGAATTTTCCTGGTGACCAGCCAATGTCCCAATCTATGAGAACTGACCACAGCATAGATTCCTACACTAACTGCATTCTTGCATCTTTTCTAAAGTGAATTAATGTACTTGATTTTGTCTCATTACTTTCCTCGTACTGGACATTTACTGTACTTCGAGGGTGAATGATAGCGCAATTCACAGCGAAAACAGCTCGTCTTACTCATTTGTGTATGGGAACTATTTTTCGGTGCAGAGAAACACAGCCGACGCACACCAAGGACTGTCAGTGAAAGCCCCCACCCCCCATGTCTCCAACAACCAGTGCAGAGTGGAGTTTGCTAGTGACGCTGGGTTGCTGGAGACATGGGGGGGTGGGGGCTAACATTGTCAATGCTAACAGCTGTGTGCCTGCATGTAGTAGCAGCTAACATTGTCCAACAACTGATGACAACTGAACAAAATAAACCATAAAATAAACCAAAAAAATGAACAAAAATATTCAGCAAAATGAACAAAAATGAACAAAAATATTCAGTAAATTTACCAAAAAATGACCAGAAATATTTAGTAAAATTACCAAAAATGACCAAAATATTCAGTAAAATTAACAAAATATTCAATAAAATGAAGAAAAATTACCAAAAATATTTAGTAAAATATAGAACAATGACCAAAAGTATTCAGTAAAATTAACAAAATATTCAGTAAAATGAAGAAAAATGACCAAAAATTATTTAGTAAAATGAAGAAAAACTACCAAAAATATTCAGTAAAATTAACAAGAATGGCCAAATATTCAGTACAATTAACAAAATATTCAGTAAAATGAAGAAAAACTACCAAAAATATTCAGTAAAATTAACAAGAATGGCCAAATATTCAGTAAAATTAACAAAATATTCAGTAAAATGAAGAAAAATTTACAAAAATATTCAGAAAAATGAACAAAATAATCAGTAAAGTTACCAAAAATTTACAAAAATATTCAGAAAAATTAACAAAATATTCCATAAAATGACCAAAAGTATTCAGTAAAATGAACAAAATAATCAGTAAATTTACCAAAAACTACCAAAAATATTCAGTATAATGACCAAAAATATTCTGTAAGAAAATACCAAAAATATTCAGTAAAATTAACAAGAATGATCAGTAAAATTAACAAAATATTCACTAAAATGAAGAAAAATACCAAAAATATTTAGTAGAATTAAGAAAAATTACCAAAAATATTCAGAAAAATTAACAAAATATTCAGTAAAAGGACCAAAAATTAACAAAATATTCCATAAAATTACCAAAAGTATTCAGTAAAATGAACAAAATAATCAGTAAAATGAACAAAAATGAACAAAATAATCCATAAAATGAACAAAAAGATTTAGTAAAATGAACAAAATAATAAGTAAAATGAACAAAGATGAATAAACTAATCCATAAAATGAACAAATATATTCAGAAAAATAAACAAAATAAACCATAAAATGAACAAAAATTACCAAAAATATTCAGTAAATTTACATAAAATGACCAAAAATATTCAGTAAAATGAACAAAATAATTCATAAAATCTGAAAAATACTCAACTGTCCCTTTAAATCTACTTAAGTGTTATTTAATATAGTTGTAAAGAAACAGGTTGAATTTTTCATCCACTAACATCAACATGTTTTAACAGTTTGAATAAAAATTATTTTCTGTGTTTGTTTCCGTCTGTGTTGGGTTGGATTTTCTGACGCTCAAACGTCCGTTTCTTCTACAGGTCAGTAAACTCATCGTCCTGGACCCCCATAAACGCCTGAGCGTTGGCGAGGCCCTGCAGCACCCATGGGTGCTGGGTAAAGCTGCTCGCTTCTCACACATGGACACGACCCAGAGGAAACTGCAGGAGTTCAACGCTCGACGCAAACTCAAGGTCAGACAGGAAGTTACACACACACACACACACACAGGAAGTTACACACACACACACACACACACACAGGAAGTTACACACACACACAGGAAGTTACACACACACACACACACCGGAAGTTACACACACATACACAGGAAGTTACACACACACACACAGGAAGTTACACACACACACACACACAGGACGTTACACACACACACACACACACACACAGGAAGTTACACACACACACAGGAAGTTATACACACACACACACACCGGAAGTTACACACACATACACAGGAAGTTACACACACACACACAGGAAGTTACACACACACACACAGGAAGTTACACACACACACACACACACAGGACGTTACACACACACACACACACACACAGGAAGTTACACACACACACACAGGAAGTTACACACACACACACACACAGGACGTTACACACACACACACACACACACAGGAAGTTACACACACACACACACACACACACAGAGGAAGTTACACACACACACAGAGAGGAAGTTACACACACACACAGAGGAAGTTACACACACACACAGAGGAAGTTACACACACACACACAGGACGTTACACACACACGCACAGGAAGTTACACACACACACACACACACAGGAAGTTACACACACACACACAGGAAGTTACACACACACACACACACAGAGGAAGTTACACACACACATACACAGGAAGTTACACACACACACACACACACACAGGACGTTACACACACACACACACACACACACAGGAAGTTACACACACACACACACAGGACGTTACACACACACACACACACAGGAAGTTACACACACACACACACACACACAGGAAGTTACACACACACACACACACACACACACAGGAAGTTACACACACACAGGATGGTATACACACACACACACACACACACACACACAGAGGAAGTTACACACACACACAGAGGAAGTTACACACACACATGACGTTACACACACACACACAGAGGAAGGTATACACACACACACACACAGGAAGTTACACACACACACACACACACACACACACACACAGAGGAAGTTACACACACACAGGAAGGTATACACACACACACACACACATGACGTTACACACACACAGGAAGTTACACACACACACAGGAAGGTATACACACACACACACAGGAAGTTACACACACACACACACACACACACACACACACACACACACACACACACACACACACACACACACAGAGGAAGTTACACACACACAGGAAGGTATACACACACACACACATGACGTTACACACACACACACACACAAGAAGTTACACACACACACACACACAGGACGTTACACACACACACATACACACACAGGAAGTTACACACACAGACAGGAAGGTATACACGCACACACACACACACACAGGAAGTTACACACACACACAGGAAGTTACACACACAGACAGGAAGGTATACACACACACACACAGGAAGTTACACACACACACAGGAAGGTATACACACACACACACAGAGGAAGTTACACACACACAGGAAGGTATACACACACACACACAGGAAGTTACACACACACACATACACACACAGGAAGTTATACACACAGACACACACAAAGGAGAGAGAGAGAGAAATAAAGAGAGGGAGAGACAGAAAGAGGGGGAGGAAGTGAATAACATGTGACTTGTCGACTCCTTCAAATTTAAGTCGACTTGTACGACAGGAGTCGATGTGTCTGTTAATGCCCTAGTGTGTTTATATATTTAATGTATATTTAATGTATATTTTGTGTATATTTTTGTGTGTTTTACATTTATTTTCTGTATATTTTTGTGTGTTTTACATTTATTTTCTGTATATTTTTGTGTGTTTTACATTTATTTTCTGAATATTTTTGTGTGTTTTACATTTATTTTCTGTATATTTTTGTGTGTTTTACATTTATTTTCTGTATATTTTTGTGTGTTTTACATTTATTTTCTGTATATTTTTGTGTGTTTTACATTTATTTTCTGAATATTTTTGTGTTTTACATTTATTTTCTGTATATTTTTGTGTGTTTTACATTTATTTTCTGAATATTTTTGTGTGTTTTACATTTATTTTCTGTATATTTTTGTGTGTTTTACATTTATTTTCTGAATATTTTTGTGTTTTACATTTATTTTCTGTATATTTTTGTGTGTTTTACATTTATTTTCTGTATATTTTTGTGTGTTTTACATTTATTTTCTGAATATTTTTGTGTTTTACATTTATTTTCTGTATATTTTTGTGTGTTTTACATTTATTTTCTGTATATTTTTGTGTGTTTTACATTTATTTTCTGAATATTTTTGTGTTTTACATTTATTTTCTGTATATTTTTGTGTGTTTTACATTTATTTTCTGTATATTTTTGTGTGTTTTACATTTATTTTCTGTATATTTTTGTGTGTTTTACATTTATTTTCTGAATATTTTTGTGTTTTACATTTATTTTCTGTATATTTTTGTGTGTTTTACATTTATTTTCTGAATATTTTTGTGTGTTTTACATTTATTTTCTGTATATTTTTGTGTGTTTTACATTTATTTTCTGAATATTTTTGTGTTTTACATTTATTTTCTGTATATTTTTGTGTGTTTTACATTTATTTTCTGTATATTTTTGTGTGTTTTACATTTATTTTCTGAATATTTTTGTGTTTTACATTTATTTTCTGTATATTTTTGTGTGTTTTACATTTATTTTCTGTATATTTTTGTGTGTTTTACATTTATTTTCTGAATATTTTTGTGTTTTACATTTATTTTCTGTATATTTTTGTGTGTACACAGGCTGCCATGAAGGCTGTTGTTGCCACCAGTCGGATGCATGAAGGTTCTCGGCGTCGAACTGACAGCTGTGAGATTCCAGGCTCAGGGGCATCAAGGCAGAGCAGTATGCAGCAGGACCCACCTCCTGAGTCCACAAGCCCCGCCCCCTCAGATAAAGAAGCCTCGTCTCCAGATCAGCCGCCACAGGAGAACAAATCAAAGGACCACAGTCCCCTTGGCCCCACCCCCCTCGGCCCCACCCCTCCACACAGCCCCAAACCACCAATCACTGACGCCACGGCCACAAGCCCCGCCCCTGTCCGGCCGCCGCTGCGAGTCGACGGACTGCGGCAGGCGTCCGTTGTCCCCAAAAGTGTGCTGGTCCAGCCCCGCCTCCCACAGAAGAGCTGCTCTGTAGTAGAGCCCGCCTCCAACAAAGAGGCACCACCTGCACTGGCCACGCCCCCAAGTCCAAACAGCCTGAGCAACGGCTTCACCCCGGGGGCGGAGCCAACCAATAAGACCACCCACTGCCAGTGATTGCCTGGGAAATGCACCACAGCCTTCCATCAGCTCATATCTCCACTGACCTTTGACCTTTCTCCAGTTCTGTAGCGCCGCTGTGATGCTAACAAGCTAACGGCTCCCTGACAGTTTGTGGATGTTCACGACTCCCCAGAGCAAACGCAAAAATTAATTATCTGCCCCATACCAACAGTGAGAGGAACGTAGAACACACATTGTAGAATGGAGAACACAGATCATAGAACACAGATCATAGAACACAGATCAAACCACCAACAACACAAACACCTTCATATTTTTTAAAACACCTTTCCCTGCTATAGCTGCTAATGTAGCATTAGCCCCTTTAACTGCTAATGTAACATTAGCTCCTTTAGCTGCTAACATAGTATTAGCTCGTTTAGTTGCTAATGTAGCATTAGCCCCTTTAACTGCTAACGTAACATTAGCTCCTTTAGCTGCTAACATAGCATTAGCTCGTTTAGTTGCTAATGTAGCATTAGCCCCTTTAACTGCTAACGTAGCATTAGCTCCTTTAGCTGCTAACATAGCATTAGCTCGTTTAGTTGCTAACGTAGCATTAGCCCAGATTTTACAGCCAACACTTCAGCACCAGTGGGAAAACTGACCAATCATATGTGTTTATGATACGTCACAGGCTGCGACTTTATATATTATAGTTATATGAGTCATATCTCATAATTGTAACTTTTTATCTCATCATTTTGACTTTTTATCTCAATTATACGTATCTTATCTCATATTTATGATTTTATCACCTAATTTAGATATTTATCTTTATCTAATTTTGACTCACAGTCTTGGTACTTGACCATGTGTTTGGTTATCGGTGGTTAGTTGTGTTAGTTGTTAGTTCATTTCCTCACAGCTGCCCCCCTGCCCCCCTCTACCCCCCAGCAGGTGTTGGTATGGGGCAGACCCCCCCTATGCTCCTGTTGCTGGAGCAGATCAGACTTTAGATTGTATTTGCAGACATGTGGCTCAGGTGTCGACGCTGCCGCTTCATCTGCTTCTTCTTCTGCATTTCTTTGTTTTCGAGCGTGCGTCGCTGTAAAACTGCCAGAGGACGGACGGAGGCTTTTAAGGTGGCGTTAAGGTGGCTTTAAACACAAGTTAAAGAGACAATCTGCTTCATGTTTTATATCCTTTCTACTCTTTAGGGACTACCTGGTGTGGCGGTGGGATCCGTCGTTAGCTTGCGCTCAGTATCGTGTCGTGATCGTGACCTTCTAGTAAAACTTTGTGTTGTTTACATTTTACGAGCGGCGTGGACCGCCCGGGCGCACTGTTGTAAATAAGGTTTGTTTTCCACAGATTCCACATCTCAACGGCTCCACGTTCAGACCCCAGACGCTGGATTTGACCTTTGACCTTCCAAACCTTTGCTATGGAGTCGTTGGGACAAAATTAAACATATTCACAGTAAAGTAACGAGTGAATATTTAGGATATTCATGTCTATGGTTGTAATTGAACATAAAATAAATATTTGGTGATTTTAATGAATTATTTTGGTACATTTTTATTCATGATCAAAATGTTGAACAAAATGACAGAAATATTCAATAAACTACAACAAAATAAACAAAATATTCTGTAAAATGACCAGAAATGACCAAAATGTTCAGTAAAATGAACAAAAATGACCAAAATATTCAGTAAAATAAAATAAAATGACCAAATTATTCAGTAAAATGACCAAAATATTCAGTAACATAACCAAAAATGATCAAAATATTAATTAAAATAAAATAAAAATGACCAAAATATTCTGTAAAATGACCAAAAATGACCAAAAATAGTCAGTAAAAGGACAAAAAAATGAACAAAATATTCAATAAAATTTCTGACACTTTCTTCCATCTGAGAAATTTGTATTTGAACTGAATACCTTTTATAGTTGAGCATAAAATAAATAATGTCGAACTAATATGCACTGATAATGTGTTATATGTTTGATAGTTGTCAGAATACGAATGGAAAAGTTACCACATCAAAAATTACATTTACGAAATGAAAAGTTCGGAATGAAAAGTTGTTCATTTTACTGAATTATTTGTCATTTTTGCTCATTTTAATAAATTATTTTGGCCATTTTAAAAATGTATTTTGGTCATTTTTATTCATGATCATTGGACAAAATTTTTGACATTTTCTTCCATCAGAGAAATTCATATTCATACTGAAGACAGTGTATCGAGAAGGAGGGTCTAAGGACAGGGGATGCGTGGGACTTTTCATATATTTCTGTCGTCGATTGTGTTTCTGTAAAGCCCTGTGAGACGACTTCGTTGTGATTTGGGGCTTTATAAATAAAAATGAATTAAATTGAATTGTACTCCTAGCTTTTGATTTTGTAAATGTAAAATTTGATGTAACTTTTCCCTTTGCATTCTGACAAATACCAAGCACACAACACGTTATCAGTCCAAATGGGCTCATTTTAGAGTTTGACTATATTTATTTCATGTTCAACTCCAACCACAGACACATGTATAACCCATAATATTCACACATTACTGTGAATACATTTAATTTTGTCCCAGAAATGGTTCCGTACTTTTCATCTGTTCTAAAATGACACGTTCTACCTCTTTTTTGTACAGGGGCTTCCGAAACGCTAAACCACACCCATCATTCTGGAACGCAAAAAAATAAAAGTCCAGAGCCGCACCACAGAAAACATCCTGTTAGTGTAGGGGGGTCTGATACCCCCCCCCTGGTCCTACACAATCTCTAACCCACGAACCATGTTTTAGACCAGGGGGTCAAACTCAATTTAGTTCAGTTCCACATTCAGATACATTTGATCTGAACTGTAACAGGAAAAAAAAGGAAACTAATAATATATAAATAATGCGCGGCACAGTGGTGCAGTGGTTAGCACGGTGGTGCAGTGGTTAGCACGGTGGTGCAGTGGTTAGCACGGTGGTGCAGTGGTTAGCACGGTGGTGCAGTGGTTAGCACGGCGGTGCAGTGCTTAGCACGGCGGTGCAGTGGTTAGCACGGCGGTGCAGTGGTTAGCACGGTGGTGCAGTGCTTAGCACGGCGGTGCAGTGGTTAGCACGGTGGTGCAGTGGTTAGCACGGTGGTGCAGTGCTTAGCACGGCGGTGCAGTGGTTAGCACTCGTGCCTCACAGCAAGAAGGACCCTGGTTCGAATCCCGTACCAGACCTTTCTGTGTGGAGTTTGCATGTCCTCCCCGTGTCCTCGTGGGTTTTCGCCGGGCACTCCGGTTTCCTCCCACCATCCAAACACATACACTGATAGGTTAATTGGTTAATCTAAAATTGTCCATAGGTGTGAATGTGAGAGTGATTGTTTGTCTATATATGTTCAGCCCTGCCATGAACTGGCGTCTCATACAGGGTGTACCCCGCCTTCACCCATCGTAGCTGGATTAGGCCCCCAGTGACCCCCGTGACCCAAGTGTGGATAAAGCGGGTTCAGATGATGAATGAATGAATGAATAACGTCAAATCCAAACTTTTCTCTGTTTTAAAGCGAAAAAAGTTCAATGACATAATGAAAACAATTAATATTAGTCTTCAATTTATAATTTCCACATAAACATTCTAACTGACAAATCACACTGGACCTACAGACGCTCTAAATATTTAGTAATAGGTGGAATATTATTATTAAAATTGTACTTCTCTTAAAGGGACAGTTGAGTATTTTTCAGATGAATGTGTTTGTCATCAGTGTCTTTACTCTGGTGCACCCACACTGACTTACCCCCCACAGTGTCCTGTGAGCCCAGTTCTGGTCCGGTTTTGGTCAAAGCCAAAGTAGACCCGGCAGGTTTCCTGGGGTCAAAATTATGAGATAAAAAGTCGAAATTATGAGATAAAGTCAAAATGATGCAATAAAAAATGTAAATCATGTGATTAAAAGTCAAAATGATGTGAAGAAAAGTCAAAATTATGCGAAAAAATCTTGAAATTATGAGAAAAATGTCAAAACTATGCTATAAAAAGTCAAAATCATGTGACTAAAAGTCAAAGTTCTGCGAGAAAAACTCAAAATGATGTTCTCTATGTGGAACCTGAACTAAAATCACTTCCACAGCCTTGACTGTAGAATAATTTACCTTTGAAAAGTCATCCCAGGGGCTGCATGTTTGACACCTGCTCTAGGATTTGTACAGAGAAGTTGACTTTGTCATGGAAGTGTGTTTTCCTCTAGTGGCCGTCAGTGGAATTACACTAAACACTATTGAATCTAAAACTCAGTTCTTCTCTGGAAAATAACACCAACCAACTAAATCCAAGTACATCACATGACCATGTTCCTTCCCTCTGATTGGCTGGTTCTTCTTCTAATGACCCAGTTACAGTTCTTCATGTTTCACCTGGTCGCACACGTAACAACTTTTTGCCAAATGCGTCAAACAGGACGACGTACGATATAACGCATGCATGTGTATATTTGAGTTACATCTATATTATTATTATTATTATTATTATTATTATTATTATTATTATTATTATTATTATTATTATTATTATTATGTAAAAACATGGATATTTTGCTTATATTTAACTTGGCCTGTGGGGTGGGGGGTGGAGCCCCACCTGGGCGGGGCTACCTGTAAAACAATGTTTGTTTTGTGTTTGGTTGAGTAACTTGTAGTTTTTTGGGTTTGTTTTCTTTTTTTGGGGGGGGGTCTGCATGTTCACTGGGGTTTACTTCTGTTCATCATATGGGATTCCTGCTGGACTGATCTGGAATGAACCAGAGGTGGTTAAAGTACTGCAGTACAAGTACAGCTACTGGTGTAAAAAATAAAATACTCTGATAAAAGTACAAGTAATGATTCCACTGCTTCACTGAAGTAAAAGTTAAAAAGTACAACTTCTGAATTGGTCTAAAGTAAAAGTAAAACTGCATTTTATTTTTTTTACCATGGATGAAATAATACTTATTTAAGCAGGAAAAATCTGAAAACTTTCACAAATATCCAAAAGTAAAGTCTTTAACAGTGTGTAGATGATGAGTTTGATCAGGTCACAGGTCAGTTTAGTGGATATGGACAGAAATGTAAGAAAAATGGATAAAAATAATTATTTTAAAAAAGTCACAATTGAGATAAAGTCGTTAGTATGACATTAAAAAGTCATTAATATGGGATAAAAAGTCATTAATATGGGATAAAAAGTCATTAATATGGGATAAAAAGGCTAAATTATAAGATAAAAAGTCAAAAATAGAAAAGCACTCTGAGAACACAGACCGCCCCCTCC
>CM035786.1:54349185-54404963 GCA_020466265.1 Siphamia tubifer
CCTGGTCAGTTTCTTTTCCTCCCCTCAGTAATATGCTGTCTCCGGAGGCGGAGCCTTTGGGGGTCCACGTCTCTGAGCTTGAAGAGTCCAAGTTTTTAACAGTTTTTCTTAAACTGATGATAGTGTGTGGGTCATATACTGTTCTGCAGCGTTGGGCTGAACTGTTGATCCTAAAAGCGCTGGTCTATGTGGAGAAATGACTGTTAAAGTGTGTGTTACCATGGAGACACAGCAGCCACTCTGTGATGAATGAGGGTCAAAGGGTAACGAAAAGCATCATGGGTAGCTCCCTCATAGCCAATGGGATGATACCTACAGTACGTATGTGACATATTTATGTACTTTATGTAGTTATGTATAGTAATGTACTGTATTTATGTCTCAGGGTTTCAGAATTTTCTTTTGTATTCAGAGAAGAAAAATTGAGGTAAAGGTATTTCATAACTTGCATTTTTCATTAGCTGGATCTTTTGTAAGAGGCGGAGCCAGACATTGTGCAGATCCAGGGCTTTGCCCAGAGGGGGGTCTCGGGGGCCCTCCTCTAGAAAAAAAATCTTAGATGCAATTTCCTGTATTCTGGTGCATTTTAGAGTGACCTGTTGGCCAAATCCTAACCATATGACATAGATATAGAACACGATACAGCAGCGATCCCCAATAGGCGGCCTGCGGGCCGGATGTGGCCCGCGAGAGGATACAGACTGGCCCACACCAACTTGTGAGCAGAACTATTCTTTTTCTGAAATATTGTAACATTGCGACATTAGCGCCGTCATCTCTGCCCCGCGTGTTTTTATTTTTTCTTGTCTTTTTTTGTCTCGTCTTTTTTTGGAGTGTGTGAAGCGCGGCTCTCCTGCGACATATGTTTAAACTGGACATTGTCATCTGGACCTTGCCTCAGTACTCAGCCATTACCCTATGTGGTGGGCGTCTGGAGGTGCACACACACACACACACACACCTGCTGCAGAACTGGACCTCTGTTATATCCTCATAATTCACAGGCTTCATTGAACACATCATCATTGACTTCAGCAGTGGTCTCCAACCCCGGGCCCGTCCGTGGATCACTTAGTACCGGGCCGCCTAATAATTAATTAATTAATTCATTATTTCTCTTGTATTTATTATCCGAGTCTGAACAATCTTTTATTTTGAAAAATGACTGGATTCTGTCGGTTCCATCTGTCACTTGAATGTCAAAGTAAGAGTGTGGCAGAAATCAGTATTTTTGTGCTGAATGGTAAAAGAGACCAACTTTATTTTATTGTGTTTTAAGATCTCTTGTAACAATTTTTTCTTTTTCCTGTGTTTTTTTTGGGGGGGGGGGTGTTTTTGTAAAAACTGTGCACTCCTCATCACTGCTGGTGTAACAGGCTTCGGGGAACCCAAGCGCAAAACAAGAGGCGTGCGTAAAAGTCCAAACAACAATTTATTGATACACAGAATAAAGTCACAGAACAGATGAGTGAGGACAAGTTCCCTTCAAAGTCTCTAAGCGCTGGGCTGTACTTATCCCAGTCGGGCACAGATGTTCTCCACAGCTCAGAAGGGGAAACTGGTCTCGGTTCGGATCCGGTCCAAGGTCGGGGCTGGCGGCGGTACTCGTAGTCGGGGTTCGGTCCAAGGTCGGGGCAGGCGGCAGGTATCAGGGTCAGCGTCAGTTCCAGGATCAGGGCAGGCGGCAAGAGACTTAACTGGTTCTGGATCAGGTTCAATAACAGACAGGGGTAACAGGCAGAAATCGGAGGTCGGACAGAAACGGGACTGGTACACGGAACACAGGGTAAACAGAATTGCTGGAGAATCAGAGCACTGGTCATGATAATCTGGCAAAGAACTGAGGTCTGAATGCAGACTATATACTCCTCACCTGATGAGTTCAGCTGCCCTCACCAGGTGAGTTGTATCTCTAATTAACCAGGCAGAACAGAACAGGGTGAAAGGTGACAGGCAGGAACACAGAACAGAACACAAGACACAGGATATGACAGAACCCCCCCCCCAAGGAACGTCTCCCGACGTTCTACACTATAAACCACAAAAAAAAAAACCAAAAACGAGACAAGGGAGGGTGGTGGGGGCTCCGGAGGAGGGTCAGAATTCCTCGGAGACGTCAGAGTTCATCTCGACATTATCCTCCTCGTAACTCTCCCAGGTCATTTCCTCCGGTTCCGATACATCCCCAGGGAGATGTTCCGGCATCCCCTCCTCGACTTCATCCATGGGTTCTTCAGCCTCCTCCTCTTCACTTGACGGAGGGTCAGGGATGTCGAGAGGGGGAAATTTCCGGCGTCTGGGGTTGGAGGGTTGACCTGGGTGGGAAGCGTGAAACTGGGTGATTAATCTCTTATCCAAAATTTGCCGGGCTGGTACCCATGTCCTCTCCTCGGGACCGTAACCCTCCCAATCTACCAGATATTGCAGGCCTCTCCCCCACCGTCTGGAACGAAGTAACCTCCGGACAGTGTAGGCTGGTGCACCGTCGATCATCCTAGGGAGAGGTGGAGACTGAGAGGGACCCATTAGCGGACTTTCTGAAACCGGCTTCAATCTAGAAATATGGAAGGAGGGGTGGATCTTCATGGAACGCGGAAGGGATAGTTTGACTGCTACAGGGTTGATTATCTTTTCTATCGTGAACGGTCCAATAAATCTAGGGGACAGTTTCCTAGACTCGACCCTCAATGGAAGATCCTTGGTGGACAGCCAAACTCTTTGGCCCACCTTATAAGTAGGTCCTGGTGACCTCTTCTTATTGGCGTAACAAGCCTGTCTCTTAATAGACTGCAGCAACGAGGCACGGGCGTTTTTCCAGACTCTTTTACACTTCTTTAAGAAAGATTCTACAGAGGGGGTACTTGAACGGATATCGGTGTCGGGGAACAGAGGAGGTAAGTATCCGTTACCAGCCTCAAACGGGGTCATACCGGTAGATGAATTGACGAGGGTGTTGTGCGCGTACTCAACCCATACCAACTGTTTAGACCACTGTCCCGGATCCCTCGAAGTCATACATCGAAGAAGTGATTCCAGTTCCTGGTTGGCTCTCTCGGACTGCCCATTGGTCTGAGGGTGAAAACCTGAGGAAAGACTCACAGATGCCCCAATTAAATGGCAAAACTCCCTCCAGAAGGAGGAAGTGAATTGTGGACCCCTATCGGATACAATATCAGTAGGAAGTCCATGTATCCTGAACACATGAGTTAACACAAGAAGTGCTGTTTCTTTGGCAGAAGGGAGCTTGGGCAAGGGAACAAAGTGAGCCATTTTACTGAACCTGTCGACGATCGTCAGGATCACCGTGTTGCCCTCAGAAGGAGGCAATCCAGTGACGAAGTCCAGGGATATGTGAGACCAGGGACGATGGGGCACAGGTAGGGACCGGAGATGCCCGGCAGGCACGTTCCTGTTGCTCTTATTCTGCGAACAGACTGGGCAAGCATTAACATATGCGGTGACGTCTTCCTTTAGGGAGGGCCACCAGAACCTCCTCTTGACCACCTCAAGAGTACGGTTAACCCCAGGATGACAGGTCAGATTTGAACCATGGAGCCACTGCAGAAGTTCACTTCTGAAAGAGAGGGGTACGAACAGGTGAGTGACAGGGCAGTTACTGGGTCCGGGTTCATTCTCCACCGCCGTCTTAATTCTTTCTTCCAGTTCCCATCTTATGACCGCGACTCTGGAAGCTCGGGGAAGGATGGGTTCCGGATCTCCTTCCTCCTCGTCAGTGAAGTGGAACTGTCTGGATAAGGCGTCAGGCTTTATGTTGCGGGAACCTGGGCGGTAGGAGAGGCAAAAATCAAACCGATTAAAGAATAGTGACCATCGTGCTTGCCTGGAGTTGAGTCGTTTGGCGGTTTTCAGGTATTCCAGGTTCTTGTGATCTGTCCAAACCACAAATGGTTCCTTAGCGCCCTCCAGCCAGTGTCTCCACTCCTCGAGTGCCAGCTTGACTGCCAGAAGTTCTCGGTTCCCAATGTCATAGTTTTTCTCTGCAGGAGATAAACGTTTTGAAAAAAAAGCACAAGGATGCATTTTATTGTCGGAACCATTTCTCTGGGAAAGGACCGCCCCTACTCCCACACTGGAAGCGTCGACCTCTACCACAAACTGTCTGGTTGGATCGGGAAACTGGAGAATAGGAGCGGAACTAAACAGAGTCTTTAATTTAAGGAACGCCTGTTCAGCATCTTGGTTCCAATGAAAAGGAATCTTAGAAGAGGTTAAGGCACTAAGGGGAGCAGCAATAGTGCTATAACCTCTGATGAACCTTCGATAGAAGTTTGCAAACCCCAGGAACCGTTGGAGCTGCTTGCGAGTTCCGGGAACAGGCCAATCGGTTACTGCTGCTACCTTGGAGGGATCCATCTGGAGCTTGTTCTGGCCCACAATGTATCCAAGGAAGGAGACCGAAGGAACATGAAACTCGCACTTCTCTGCCTTGACGTACAGGGAGTTCTCTAGAAGCCTCTGGAGAACCTGCTGGACATGATGAATGTGTTCCTGTTCAGAGCGAGAAAATATCAGAATGTCATCCAGGTAGACGAACACAAACTGATTTAACATATCTCTTAAAACCTCGTTAATGAGGTTTTGAAAAACTGCTGGAGCGTTAGTCAACCCAAAAGGCATGACTAAATATTCATAATGTCCTGAGGGTGTGTTGAATGCGGTCTTCCACTCATCTCCCTCCCGAATACGTACTAGATGGTAGGCATTGCGCAGATCTAGTTTCGAGAAAATGGTGGCGCCTTGAAGTAGTTCGAAGGCAGAGGAGATGAGTGGCAACGGATACCTGTTCTTGACCGTGATGTCATTCAGCCCCCTGTAGTCGATGCAGGGTCGAAGGGTCTTGTCTTTCTTCTCCACGAAGAAGAAACCGGCTCCCGCCGGAGAGGATGAGGGTCTGATGATTCCTGCAGCTAGAGCATCATTAATGTATGTGTCCATAGCTTTACGTTCTGGAGCGGAAAGGGAGTATAATCTACCCTTAGGAGGGGAGGTACCTGGTAGGAGATCTATATTGCAGTCATAGTCCCGGTGAGGAGGTAACGATGTCGCCCTCACCTTAGAGAACACCTCCCGGTAATCCAGATAAACGGCGGGAACCATGTTCAGATCCTGTGGTGTTGCTGAAGGTGCCGCTCTAGACACGAGCTCCCTCTGTTGGAGACAAATGGATTGACAGCCCTTACCCCAACTTAAAACCGATCCGGTCTGCCAATCCACATGCGGGTTATGACGGCGAAGCCATGGATATCCTAGAATCACAGGAAGATCAGGTGAGTTCAGAACAAAAAATGAAATAGTCTCTAAATGATTTCCGGCCGTGATCATTGGCACAGACTCAGTCTGATGAGTGATTCTTGCCAATAAATGGCCATCTAAAGCATGTGCCACTATAGGCTCCTTGAGAGCACTGACAGATAACCCAAGCTGATTAACCAGTTTCTTGTCCATAAGATTACTGTCAGCTCCAGAATCAATGAATGCGGACAGGGTGATGGATTCACCCTTGGGTCGGAGTTGAACATGGAACACAGGTCGGGGAGTGGGGGCAGCGGAAGAGGATCGACTCAGCAAAATGCCCCCCTTTAATGCTGAGCCTGGTCTTTTAACGGACAACTCTGAATATAGTGTCCAGAACCCCCACAATAGAGACACAGATTCTCTCTGCGACGTCGTTCTTGTTCCTGCTGAGATGACCTGGTCCGTCCCATCTGTCTAGACTCCGCCCCTGTAACCTGCGCCCGGAGAGCTGGAGCGGATGATGTCCTGGAGGAATAGCTGGCTTCTCCCCTCTCTCTCCTTCGCTCCCTCAACCGATTGTCCAACATGATGGTCAGGTGGATTAATCCCTCCAGGGAGGCGGGATCGTCTCGCAGAGCTAACTCATCCTTTATCTCCGAGTTCAGGCTTCTGCGAAACAGCGCTCGTAACGCCTTATCCTCCCATCCAGAATCCGCTGCTGCAATGCGGAAAGTGATGGCGTACTGCGCGACTGGAGCGTCCCCCTGTCTTAAAGACAACAACCTGGTCTCCGCCTCACGGCCTCTGACCGGATGATCGAACACTAATAACATTTCATTAATCAATCGATCATAATTTGTACGAAGTTCAGGACGCTGGGTAGAAACAGCCAAAGCCCATGCCGCTGCCTGACCAGAGAGTAAACTCATCACAAACGCTGACTTAGACTCACTTGTAGCATAACTGAGCGGCTGTTGACTAAACACCAGAGAGCATTGGTGAAGAAACTGACCGCATAACCCAAGGTCTCCGTGATACCTGTCCGGGGTGGGCATGTGGGGTTCCCGGGATAACCTGCCGGCCGCCGGGGTTGTCTCAGGAGAGGGAGCGGAGGTGGTGGTGGTGACCATGGTCGGTGCGGTGGTGATCCCTGCTGCTGGTGTCGGCGGAGTGAGCCGCGAATCCAGGGAATGGAGCTGGGTCCGAACCTCCGCTAAGGCTGCTCCAAGCTCCTTCATACCTGTACCCAGAACATTCAGAGCCTCACTGTGCTGAGTGGTCACTTTGCCCTGACCACGTACAGCCTCTAGCAACGCCTCAAGTTCTGCTGGGTTCATGTTGGCCAGATTATTCTGTAACAGGCTTCGGGGAACCCAAGCGCAAAACAAGAGGCGTGCGTAAAAGTCCAAACAACAATTTATTGATACACAGAATAAAGTCACAGAACAGATGAGTGAGGACAAGTTCCCTTCAAAGTCTCTAAGCGCTGGGCTGTACTTATCCCAGTCGGGCACAGATGTTCTCCACAGCTCAGAAGGGGAAACTGGTCTCAGTTCGGATCCGGTCCAAGGTCGGGGCTGGCGGCGGTACTCGTAGTCGGGGTTCGGTCCAAGGTCGGGGCAGGCGGCAGGTATCAGGGTCAGCGTCAGTTCCAGGATCAGGGCAGGCGGCAAGAGACTTAACTGGTTCTGGATCAGGTTCAATAACAGACAGGGGTAACAGGCAGAAATCGGAGGTCGGACAGAAACGGGACTGGTACACGGAACACAGGGTAAACAGAATTGCTGGAGAATCAGAGCACTGGTCATGATAATCTGGCAAAGAACTGAGGTCTGAATGCAGACTATATACTCCTCACCTGATGAGTTCAGCTGCCCTCACCAGGTGAGTTGTATCTCTAATTAACCAGGCAGAACAGAACAGGGTGAAAGGTGACAGGCAGGAACACAGAACAGAACACAAGACACAGGATATGACAGCTGGTTTTGGATTTGGGTGTAAATATATGAAAAACCACTGAAGTCAAATGAACCCTTGACAATATAAAAAAAAAATTAAAAAAAATGTTCCTCTCGCCCCACGTGGGCGGTGTCTCCTTCAGGCTCGGGTCCTCTACCAGAGGCCTGGGAGCCTGAGGGTTCTGCGCAGGATCTTAGCTGTTCCTTGCAATGCGCTCTTTTGGACACAGATCTCTGATGTTGTTCCTGGTATCTGCTGGAGACATTGTCCCAACTTGGGGGTCACTGCCCCTAGTGCCCCCATCACTACTGGTACCACTGTTGCCTTCACACTCCACATTTTCTCTAACTCCTCTTTCAGCCCTTGGTATTTCTCTTCTCATGTTCTTTCTTTCTCATGTTGCTATCACTGGGGACTGCTACATCTATCACCACCACTGTCTTCTCATGTTTATCCACCACCACTATGTCAGGCTGATTGGCCATCACCATCTTGTCAGTCTGGATCTGGAAGTCCCACAGGATCTTGGCCTGTTTGTTCTCTGTCACCTTTGGGGGGTTCTCCCATCTTGACCCTGGGACCTCCAGTCCATACTCTTTACAAATGTTCCTGTACAGTATGCCCGCTACCTGGTTATGCCTCTCCATGTATGCCTTGCCTGCCAGCATCTTACACCCTGCTGTGATGTGCTGGACTGTTTCAGGGGCTTCTCTACACAGCCTACACCTGGGGTCCTGTCTGATGTGGTAGACCCCGGCCTCTATTGCTCTGGTGTTCAGGGCTTGTTCTTGTGCAGCCATGAGTAGCGCCTCTGTGCTGTCCTTTAGTCCAGCCTTTTCCAGCCACTGGTATGTCTTTTCCATATCAGCCACTTCCTCAATTTGTCGATGGTACACGCCATGCAAGGGTTTGTCCCTCCATGATAGCCCCTCTGGTTCCTCGACCTTACTGGGCTTTTGTTGCCTGAGGCATTCACTTAGCAGTTGGTCATTGGGGGCCATTTTCTTGATGTATTCCTGGAGGTTCGCCGTTTCCTCCTGGACAGTAGTTCTGACACTTACTAGTCCTCGGCCCCCTTCCTTTCGCTTAGTGTACAGCCTCAGGACACTGGACTTGGGATGGAACCCTCCATGCAAGGTAAGGAGTTTCCTTGTCTTGATATCAGTGGCTTGTATCTCTTCCAGTGGCCAGGATATTATCCCAGCTGGGTATCTGATTACTGGCAGGGCATAGGTGTTAATGGCCTGGATCTTATTTTTGCCGTTCAGCTGACTTTTCAGGACCTGTCTTACCCTCTGTAGGTATTTGGCTGTGGCTGACTTCCGAGCTGCCTCCTCATGATTACCATTTGTCTGTGGGATCCCTAGGTATTTGTAACTTTCCTGCACATCTGTGATATTCCCTTCAGGTAGGTCAACCCCTTCAGTTGTGATGACCTTTCCTCTTCTAGATATCATCCGCCCACATTTATCTAGTCCGAATGACATCCCAATGTCTTTGCTGTAGATGCGGGTGAGGTGAATTAGGGAATCAATGTCACGCTCATTCTTGGCATACAGCTTGATGTCATCCATGTAGAGGAGGTGGTTGATGGATGTTCCACTTCGGAACTGGTATCCGAAGCCACTCTTTGAGATGATCTGGCTGAGGGGGTTTAGGCCTATGCAGAACAGCAGGGGGGACAGAGCATCTCCTTGGTAAATGCCGCATCTGATGTTCACCTGTGCAATTGGCTTTGAGTTGGCCTCCAGAGTTGTCTTCCACAGCCTCATTGAGTTCTGGATGAACTCTCTTAGTGTCCTGTTGATGTTATACAGTTTTAAGCATTCCAGTATCCATGTATGTGGCATTGAGTCATAGGCTTTCTTGTAATCAATCCAGGCAGTGCACAGGTTGGTGTTCCTCGTCTTGCAATCTCGGGCAATTGCCCTGTCAACCAGTAGCTGGTGTTTGGCTCCCCTGGTGTTGTTGCCTATTCCTTTCTGTGCTCTGCTCATGTATTGCTCCATGTGCCTACTCATCTTAGTCGCTATGATGCCTGATAGAAGCTTCCATGTGGTGCTGAGGCAGGTTATAGGCCGGTAGTTAGATGGTATTGTTCCCTTCTGGGGGTCGTTCATTATGAGGACTGTCCGGCCCTGGGTTAGCCACTCTGGGTGGTTTCCCGATATCAGCAGCTGGTTCATCTGTGCTGCTAGGCGTTCATGGAGTGCTGTCAGTTTCTTAAGCCAGTAGGTATGAATCATGTCGGGCCCTGGTGCTGTCCAGCTCTTCATTTTGGACACTCTGGTTTGGATGTCTGCTAGTGTGATGACTACTGGGTCTTGTTCTGGGAGTTGGCTGTGCTCTGCCTGTAAGTCTGTCAGCCATTGGGCATTGGTGTTATGTGTTGCCTCCTTCTCCCAGATGCTCTTCCAGTATTGCTCAGTTTCAGCCCTAGGTGGGTCCGTTGTCACCTTGCCCCCCTGCCATTGAGAGTAGACCTTAGCTGGGTTGGTGGAGAACACCTGGTTTATTCTCCTGGCCTCTACCTCTCTTGTGTAGCTAGTGCTGTGAGCCTTTGCTTAGCAGTCTCCAGTGCCTCAGCTGTGGACAGTTTGTTGTATTTCTTGGGCAGTTCTTTCCTCAGATTCACACCTCTGCTTAGTTCTGTTAGAACACTGACTTCTCTCCGTGCTGCCATGATCTTTGCCTCTAGCCTTCTCCTCCATGGGGCAACCTTCTGGCTGCTCTGGCTGTTCATCTTGTAGCCAAGCATCTCAAGGATTACGGTTGCTGCTGCATACATCAGCTGATTGGTCTCAGTGATGGTAGTGGTAGGGACAGTTTGCAGTGCAGTGTTCAGGTCCTCCAGTAGAGACTGGTCTGGTACTTTGTTCTTTAACCTTGGCAAGCAGGTAGTTGTGTTCCCCCAGGATTTCATGATTCTCTTTCTCAGGTCAGCTGCCCTTGTGTTTAGTCTTTCTGGGGCTTGGTACCCAATCTCGATATTTGGGGGTGGTGGTGAAACCACCCCCAAGCTGACCTGTCGTCCTGGCTCCCCCTTGCCGTAGCATCTTTGTACCGTGGATGAGGTACAACGCTGTACCTCATTGATCTCTAGCTGTGATAGCAACCTCTTATTGCGGATATTCGAACACTGAGCTTGGAGCTGTTTCTTAGTCAGTGAGGATGTGGGGTTTCGAAGCAACCATTCATACCTGCAAACTAGTCACCTTTCGGCGAAATTCGCCGTTTTGATCCTGAAATAGGTCACTTATGTGAATCGTGTAGATCCGAAGAGTTTTTTTTTTTTTGGGGGGGGGGGGGGGTGGGGTAGGCAGGCCAGGCCAGGCAGAGACAGACTACAGAGCTATATTGTATAATGTTGGTCTGTCTCACTCTGCCTGTCGTTCCCACTCAGATAGCCTACAGTACATACATCATACACTCTCAATGGTCATTCCATGACTGCCAGTTACAAAGTTAAAACCTAGTCGCGTGCGAGATCTCGTAACGTTAACGCGCGAGTATGAAACTTTCACATTCCAAACAAACGAAACTGTCACGTTCACTGTCGCGGCCTCGGATTTGGAGTACCTGAACAACTGCACTGTGAAGATTTTTTTTTTTTTGCTGTGCTGACTGCAACGTGTGCTGAGGTAAGTCCAGAAACATTTTTGTTGGTTTTATGTCATAACTGAGTGCGTATCTGCCGACCTTTACGCATTTTGACACCAAACTACGCTGCTACGATTAATCACTGCAAAATACGCATAAAGTTTTTTATTTATTTATTTATTTGTTTAATCCGTCAAAAATGAAATTTCTGTTCCGTCAAATCTATCCGCTGACCGAATTTTTTTTTTCAAGCTTTATTTTGGTCGAAAACCACCACAAAACCTTTTCCTTTTTCTGGTTTTTATTTATTTGGACCTGAAGAAGACCTATTTAGGTCGAAACGTCGTCCACTTTTTTATTTTTATTTGACTTTCACGGGAGTTTTCCGCCCGGCTTCGGCGGAGATTTCCGTGTTAGCTAGCTTCTTTTTCTTTTCTTTTTGTCTCTCTTTTCTTTGTTAAAATTAAAATACGCACGCGCACACACACAACAGAACACACACACAACACGGGACACACAGACACATACATATATAAAATAAAATGCAGAATTTTACGGACGGAGAGGGCTGGACGGTGGTCCGCAGGGGACGACGGCCAGGTCGCTTCGCGCCCGGGGAGTGGGAAGCGGGACGCCGCGGTGGGGATGATTTTCTCTGGGGGACGGACAGTGCGGACCCCGGGGTTTCACAACGCCGGGGTCCGCAACCACTATAACCCCAACCTTGAGCCAGTGCCACCCCGGAGGATTATCCCACCGGTCGCCCCCAACCCCTCATTCGGATTTATGCACAGGCGGTGCGGGGCACACGGGGAGGATTTCGCCGTGCGCCCGGGCTGCAACGGGGGGAGATGCGGGGTCCAAAAAACATGGCGGACTACATTAAACCTATGGCCCGGTTTAAACAAATGACACATACCTTTCATGATTTAATTAGAGCTGTTCACCACGGGGCCAATGTGAGGGTTTGTGAGGATGAAAAAAGACCTAGAACAATCAATGAATTTATGTTCAGTTTCTGTGCAGTTTTGTTCATAGTTTGAGTAATGAAAGTAATTCTCTCAAAATTGCAAAAATAAAAAGTGCACGATTTATTAACTGAAATATTGTCTTTTGTTTGGTAGCACCCGCGGGGGGGGGGGGGAGGGGGCAACGATTAGTTTGTCACCTTTTTTAACCCTCATGAGTTGGCAGGTATGACCATTTCTCCCACATCCTCTGCATGTACCCTCTCTCACTGGGGTTACTCCCGTAGTAACACTCCATCAGTACCATGTTCTCTGCCCTGCTCCATGAATGTCTTGTTCCAGTAGCCAATTTAACATCAGGGTGTCCTGGTTCCTCAACCCCTAACGCGGACCTTGTTGTCCCGGGCGCCGTCCGAGCCGGTATGACTCTATTTATTGTATCGCTCATCGTGAGGTATAGGCATGTATAGCGTAAAGTGCCTTGCCTAAGGCACTTTACGCCTGGGATTCGAGCCGGCAACCTTCCACACCAAAGTCAGTGGTGTAGACCACTAAGCTATCCAGTCGCTCCACTAAGCTATCCAGTCGCTTCACTAATATATACACTATATATATATATATATATATATATATATATATATATATTAGTATTTATTATTTAAGTATGTCCAACTGGCTGTTGTTACAGTTTTATTACTGTTGATTTGTTCCAGCAGACTAGCAAAGTATATTTTTAAAATTGTATTTAGAGTTAATTAGCTGTTGTTATAAATCTGTCAACTTTCAGAGCAGACTGTAATAACTAAATATTTATTTTTAGTAAATGGTTGGTTCTCAACTTTTGTTTCCAGAGTTAAGTTTGTCTTTGTGTGACCCTGACAAATAGTATTACTGAATCCCAGGCACAACTAATAATGTTATAATTCACTATAAGTGCAGATTCAACATTGTTATCAGTATTGTCACTGGAGTGGGGCTGTTGTGGCGCAACCCGCCCCCCCCCCCCTGCCGCCGTGTGCCCCACAGGTGCTGTGACCCTCGGCTTGGTGCCCAGGTCAGAATTTGGCCCTTGATGAAATGTAAATTGGGACCCCTGCTATACAGTATATAGTATGGCCAGCCTCAGGTGCCACAGCCGCTGCTTTGTACACATTAGTTATATTAGAAACATATCTTTAACATTTTTTGTATGAATCTGTTAATTAATAATTTTACAAGTCAATTCAGAAAATAAAGGCACTGATATGGGAAAAATACACATAAAATGAACAATTTTCAATATCAAATGTAATCACATCTGAATTTTTTTTACATATTATCACAGTCTTGGATATGTGGTCTGAGTCGCCATGTCCAAATTAAATCCAGCTGGACGGTTTGATTTCACCCGAAGACTTGATTTATCATTCTCTGCTAAAAGTCATGAGTGCAACAATAAACATCAAAATGAGTAATATTGTCACATTAATTTCGTGTGAAGGATAACATGTTAAGGAGATAGTCCAAATGTCATATCTGACCAGAACATAAAAAATGATGCTTCACCTGCCATGTCTCTCTCACCTAACAACATAGGTACAATTGAGCTATGAAAATAGAGTATTATATTTATACATTACAGCTGATAACCAAGCTCTGCATTCAATGAGTGAGGAGAAGTGATTTTACTGAATTGTGTACGACAACGGACGAAGTGTGATGACAATACTTCATCTGTGGATGAACTAACAAGTTTATATAGGAACTACAAATGGTTCCTACAGTGGGAAAGCACCTAATGTGAGCTCATTGTTGTTGATTGGTCCACAGAGTGGAGCAGCACAGCTCAGAGGTTCCCAGTGGTCCACAGCAGCAGACTAAGATGGCCTCCACGTCTAAGGTGTGTACATGTCCAATCATCTACTGGTCCATCTGTTCTGTCCAATCATCTACTGATCCATCTGTTCTGTCCAACATCTGCTGCTTTTTCCAGTCATGTCCAATACTGATGCAGAACAACTTATTCATGTGGAACTCTTACAGATGTGTCTTTTATAAAATGAATGATGCTTATATAATCTGTGCATGGGTGTAGGTTTCTATGTAGATGGTTGTGACATATCACAACCAATGTTTGGGGATTACAAAATAGTCCCTACCAATATTTGTCATTTTAATTTAATATAGGAAAAAATCTACATTCATTAAAAATGTTAAAATACTATTTCAATATACTACATATATGGTCGCATTAATAAAACCTATTTTACATTTGTTCACGTTTTGTTTTTGCCACGTTCCGATATTGATTTGATGATATGACAACTCATATCCGCTGTTTTTATTGGCTGCGACAGAGTGATGGTTAGTGGGAAACTGCTGATCTGGTGTCAGTCCCGGACACGAAAGATGCGCGGATGACGTATATTTTCATCCGTAACCTCTTCTTAAAATCTCTATCTGCCCGCTATCCATTTGCATGAACGATTTTCCCCCAATTTTCAGAACTGAACCCGCAGTCCGCTGCTTAGATTTTAGGTCTAATGTCTCTATCTTGCCAGTAAACTAGAGCCTTGGTTGAAAGAAAATCTCTAATTTACAGCAATTCCAAAATTATCTCCACCCACGAGCAGGTCTTTTAAAATGTTTTTAATTTTATGGATGCTGATTTACATCTGACCCAGGGACAACGGTTGAAAACTCCTTTTTTTTTAATGCTAACACTGGCACGTTTACAGAAATGTTCATTAATGTGTTTCTGTCCCTGTTAAATAAACAGGTTTTTTAACCTGGTACTCTTAACTGTTTTACTTGCACATCTGTTTTTACTGTTGTTTTTATCTACTGCACTGTGCGTTCTTTGCTTTTAATTGCACTGCAGTTTTTGTTATTATTATTATTATTGTGTTTTTTATTTATTGATTCTTGTATTTTATTGTTCAGACAGCATGGTTCCTCACTTTCCCTTCTAAGTTACTTTAGATAAAAGCATCTCCCAAATGCTTAAATATATCACGTACATATCAGGACAGTGTGGTGCCCACAAGTGTGTGTTTGGTACTCACACGCAAAGACCCTTATTTTGAAGGTCCGTGAGTAACGGAAATGAGCACCGGGTGGCGGGAATTAGGTGTTGATCTGCCTTGTGTTTAAAAGGCTCAGTTTGAGAATAAACCAAAGGATGAGACCTGAACCTGACATCTCCTGTCATTCGTCTCTACATTGGTGACCCTGACGTGATTTGAACACGCAACCTTCAGACTGAGCATGCATACGGACGCCGCTTCATCTGCCGCGGCAGTTTCTGCGCCTGCTGTTTTTTCTGCTACAGTAAATTCAATTCAATTCAATTTTATTTATAAAGCCCTAAATCACAACAAAGTCGTCTCAAAACACAATCAGCTACAGAAATACATGAAAAGTCCCAGGCATCCCCTGTCCTTAGACCCTCCCCCTGTCCTTAGACCCTCCTTCTCGGCAAGAAAAAACTTCCAAACCCAGTGGGAAAAAGAAGAAATCTTGAGGAGAACCACATTGAAGGACAGATCCACTCCCATGGACGGACAGGCTATAGATGAACGTCCATGTATAAATGCAGGAAGGGGGGCAGGTCCAGACAGGCAGGGGCGGTGGTCCGGGGTCACAGGTCGGCACAGGCGAGAAGAGCTCCCGGAGTTTTGGCAGCACGACCCCGAGTCGTGGTTTCAGCATGTCGAGGCCCAGTTTCACCTGCGCGGCATTACAACGGATGATACGAAGTACTTCCACGTAGTTGCGGCTCTGGACTCGGCCACTACACGGAGGCTGATGGGACTGCTCCGGGACCCACCCGCGGCGAACAAGTACGCGGCGCTAAAAGCAGAGCTGCTCCAGCGCTTTCAGCTCTCTGACATGCCTGCTCTCCATGACCGGGTTGGGTGACAGCATGCCCTCCGCGTTGATGGAGAACATGTTAGCGCTCCTGGGCGGCGGAGACTGTGCGTTCCTCTTTACGCACCTGTTCCTGCGGCAGCTGCCTCCTCCGGTCCGCACGGCTCTGGCCGTCCACCCGCTCGTCCACACGAAGGACTACAGAGGTTTAGCCCTGGAGGCGGACAGACTTTTGTTAGCTTCTCGGCAGTTCTCCGTGCACGCCCTGCTCCTGGCTGAGAGCGAAGACCCCGCGGTGGCAGCGGTGACGGCGAGCCGCAAGAGGAAGGACGGCTCCGGCTCCATGTGCTTCTACCACCGCCGCTTTGGACCGAAAGCGCGCCGCTGCATCCCACCGTGCTCCTTCCAGCTTCCGGGAAACGAGGAGACCGGCGCTCGCTAGCAGCTTCGTGCGCCGGGGACAATGACAAGCTGCTTTTCGTTGAGGACAGTGCATCAGGACGTCGTTTCCTGGTGGATTCCGGTGCGCAGCGGAGCATCGTGTCCCCCTCCTCCGCGGACGCTCTGGGACACGGACACGGCCCACCGTTGGACGCTGCAAACAGTACGTCCATCCGCACCTTCGGCACCAGAGTTTTGACTGTGTGTTTTAGTGGTCGGGAGTTTACTTGGGACTTTGTAGTTGCGTCTGTGTCTGTCCCTATCATCGGTGCAGATTTCCTATGTGCCCACAGACTTTTAGTGGACGTGTCTAGCAGGTGTTTGATCGACGCCGTGTCTTTTACATCTTATCCGTGTACTCTGGGTCATGGCCCCCCTGTTTTAGCTAATATGCTTACTGATGGGGATTGTTATCAGCGTCTCCTCTCAGAATTTCCGGCTCTGACTGTTCCCACGTTTTCGGCGGCAGTAGCTAAGCACGGAGTGGAGCACTACGTTATGACCGTCGGGCCACCCGTTTTTGCTCGCCCGCCACGTTTAGATGGGAATAAGCTTGCTATAGCCAAAAGGGAGTTTTCCAACATGGAACAGCTGGGAATAGTGCGTCGTTCCAACAGCCCCTGGGCCTCCCCGCTGCATATGGTCCCTAAGGGCGATGGCGGCTGGCGTCCTTGCGGTGATTTTCGTCGCCTCAACAACGTGTCCACCAATGACCGGTACCCGATCCCACACATACAGGACTTTTCCGTGCATTTAGCGGGGGCGGTTTTCTTTTCTAAGGTGGACTTAGTTAGAGGCTACCACCAGGTGCCAGTTCGCCCTCAGGACATTCCAAAGACAGCTGTAATTACACCTTTTGGACTTTTTGAGTTTTTGCGAATGCTGTTTGGCCTGAAGGGGGCAGCACAAACTTTTCAACGGCTCATGGACTCAGTCTTACGTGACATGCCGTTTCTGTTTGTATACTTGGATGACATTTTGGTGGCTAGTTCATCTCAGGAGGAGCACTTACTGCACCTCCGCCACCTGTTTAAGCGCCTCACTGAGCACGGTTTAATTATCAATCCTGCCAAGTGCCAGTTTGGGCTCGCAGAGATTGAGTTCCTGGGCCACCGTGTGTATAAAGCTGGTGCCGTACCCCTCCCGGCGAAAGTTCAGGCGGTTTCTGTTTTCCCGCGCCCGGTTTCGGTGAAGTCACTACAGGAGTTTTTGGGCATGGTTAATTTTTATATCCGCTTCATTCCTCGGGCTGCCCACATCATGCACCCTCTTTATGGTGCTTTAAAAGGCAAAAATAAAAATCAGGCCGTTGATTGGACGCCAGACAGAGAGTGAGCGTTCCACAAAGCCAAAAGGGCACTGGCTGACGCCGCTTTGTTAGCCCACCCTAACCTGTCTGCCCCTATTGCACTAACCACAGATGCGTCGGATTACGCGGTGGGCGCAGTTTGTGAACAGTGGGTGGATGGAGCCTGGCAGCCGCTGGCGTTCTTCAGCAAAAAGCTGCGTGAGCCAGAACGGAAATATAGTGCATTTGATAAGGAGCTCTTGGCCCTTTTCCTCGCCACTCGCCATTTTCGTTTCTTTTTAGAGGGCCGGGATTTCGTAGCTTTTGTGGACCACAAGCCGCTTACATTTGCCATGGCAAAGGTTTCTGAACCATGGTCGGCGCGGCAGCAAAGACAACTCTCGGCTATATCAGAGTTCACCACGGACATCCGCCACGTTGCTGGGAAAAGCAATACCGTGGCTGACTGTCTCTCGCGTGCTCCAGTGGCGGCAGTCCACTTGGGGATAGACTATGCCGAGATGGCTGCAGACCAACGGACAGATGTGGAGGTGCAGTCGCTACGTTCCTCTGAGTCGGGTCTGCGTTTGGAAGATGTTGTTTTTTTGGACAGTACCACCCTACTTTGCGATGTCTTTATCGGTGTGCCGTGTCCGGTGGTCCCTGCGGTTTGGCGTCGCCGAGTTTTTGACGCAATTCACTCACTGTTACATCCTGGGGTTAAAGCATCAGTGTTTGTTTGGCCCGGCCTTAGAAAGGATGTTAAGTTATGGGCTGCTTCATGTGTCCCCTGCCAGCGTGCTAAAGTCCAGCGCCACACCAAGGCTCCTTTAGGCCCTTTCCTGATCCCAGAAAGGCGTTTCGAGCATGTCCACGTGGACCTAGTTGGGCCGCTACCTCCATCACGCGGTTGTACTCACATTTTAACTATGGTGGATAGGACCACCCGGTGGCCAGAGGTGGTGCCCCTGTCCTCTACTACGTCCGCTGATGTGGCACGGGCGTTCCTCCAGTCCTGGGTATCGCGGTTCGGGGTCCCACTGGATCTAACCTCAGATAGGAGCCCTCAGTTTACCTCGGAGCTGTGGAGTTCTGTGGCTGGTAGTTTGGGGGTAGCAATACACCGTACTACGGCTTATAACCCCCAGGCCAATGGTCTCTGCGAGCGGTTTCATCATTCATTGAAGGCCGCCCTCCGTGCTTCGTTAAAGGACAGCAGCTGGGTGGACAGGCTGCCGTGGGTGTTGCTGGGCCTGCGCTCTGCCCCCAAAGAGGACTTGCAGGCTTCCTCCGCACAGTTGGTTTTGGGTCAGTCTGTGATGGTTCCTGGAGAGTTTCTGGCTAGTGTTCCGGATGCGTGCCAAACACAGGCTGGGAGGTCTGCATGGCGGGAGGAGGTTAAGGTTTTCTCTCCTGTGGCTGCGCACCATTGCCTCCCTCAGTCGTATGTGCCAAAAGACCTCATGTCGGCCGACTATGTATTCATTCGACATGACGCACACCGCTCTCCACTGCAGGCCCCTTATGATGGACCCTTCCGTGTTTTGCAGGTGGGTCCGAAGTTTTTCCGTGTCATGCTTGGGGCCAACGAGGAAATGGTCTCAGTAGATCGCCTGAAGCCGGCTCACATGCTCCGGGATGAGGTTGAGGTGGCCCAACCAGCTCGGCGTGGCCGACCACCCAAAACTAGGGACAAACTGGACACGTTTGTGGACCCGCCTGAGGTTGCTGTAAAGCGTAGTCTCCGGGGTAGGCTCCTGAAGTCGCCCGCCAGGTTTAAGTGAGTTTTGCGTGATCTGGGGGGGCCTGTGTGGTGCCCACAAGTGTGTGTTTGGTACTCACACGCAAAGACCCTTATTTTGAAGGTCCGTGAGTAACGGAAATGAGCACCGGGTGGCGGGAATTAGGTGTTGATCTGCCTTGTGTTTAAAAGGCTCTTTTTGAGAATAAACCAAGTGATGAGACCTGAACCTGACGTCTCCTGTCGTTGGTCTCTACAACAGCACAGTTCATGCATCAGCTAACTTAGATTTTTATCTCTTGTGGCACTCACTCTCTTGGGGGAAACTTGCTGGTGCTGCTTGTGGTTTATTCCAGCTGTGATGAACTCTGTTAAACCTGTGCGTCTGATGACGTTTAAACGGCTTCACACGTTTTACAGATAACACATCCTGCACTTGTGTTTTCTACATTTACCACCTCCATAAACCGTTCCCAGACTGTACTTTCTCTCCTTCTTTCACTTTAGTTTTAAATTCACCTGCTTTTATTCTTTTCTCATGCACTGACTTCGTTGCTGCTGTCATCTGTGTTCTGTCTAAACTAAGCAGATTAACAGGCTAAAATATATTTTAGTGTCGTTTTCCTTCATTTGTTTACCTTTGGAATAATATGCAAAATGTTGATTATGTTTTTATTTGACTTTTTCAACCGCAACCCACCCACATTTAATTAAAACATTATTTTTCATCGCATCATCCACCCGATCTGCAGTTGATCTGGTGGATGCGGTTCAACCACATCTCTACAGCACATGTGAGTCAGAACAACAACAGATGTCCATGTGGTAGAATCGCCCCGCATCTGTCAAGTGGGAGTCCCGCTTGACAGATGCATGACTTGTAATTGTCCAAATTTCAATGCTGTAAGCTCCAGAGACAATGCCACCGAAAAAGAAACGGGACATTAGAACATATTTCAGTAACACTTTATAATACCTACATACAATTGACTATGTATTAACCATTTATTACCCATTTATAAATGGATTGTTCATTATGTATTAACCATTTGTTACCTATGTGTTAATGTCTTGTAAAGGTTCATACTAGTGTAAATGTAAAATTAGATTATTTTTAACCAACAGGTTAAATGCACAGTATCCCAATAATGTAAAGATTGCACTATTTTCCTGAAGTGCATTCATTCATTATCTGAACCCGCTTTATTCTCACTAGGGTCGCGGGGGTCACTGGGGGCCTAATCCAGCTACAATGGGCGAAGGCGGGGTACACCACTGTGCCGCCCTCCTGAAGTGCAGATTTTTTTTTTATTTGTGTTTGCTGCATAATACAGAAGATCCCAATAATAGTTATTTATTTAGTTCTTATCTTTAATGTTTTGACAAAAAGCAAAATGTATGTGTATGCTGAATTTGCACCTTGGAAAAAGTAAAGTGTTCTTGATCTTTAACTGCTCTGCTGAGAATGATTTTATTTTTTTATTTTTTTATTTATTGGGGGGGGTAATGTCCCTACCAAAGTTTAGGCCAAACCTACGCCCTTGAATCTGTGTCTGAAACATTTGGACAGAAGGGTCATTAAATGTGAGGATTATGTTGATGAACAGGTTAATGATCACTTCAGGTACAGACCTGCTTGTTTAAAGTGAATATGTTCTTTTGGATCTTTACAGGAAATGGACATCGGGGCACTTAGAGTACATCTGTTGAACAAACTGGAGAATTTGCTCCAAGATGAATTTGAAAGGTTCAAGTTTTTCTTGAAAAATGAAGAACCAGCCATCCCAGTATCTAAACTGGAGAACGCAAACCAGATGAAAGTTGTGGATCTGATGGTCCAGACCTACTGCAAAGGTGCTCAAAGAGTCACTGAAAAGGTTCTGGAGGAGATGAACAAGACTGATCTGGTGAAGAAAGGTAATTATTCAAGTAAGAAGTTCCATATTTCATGACCCTGTGACACAAGGACGGAGGAAATGTTTCCATCTGTTCAGACAAAGTGGAATTCTATGAAGATTGATATTGTGTCGTGGTAACATCAAAACCCTCAGAGCATAAGTTTAAAGATTTAAATGTGTGAAGGCCGTCGTTATTCATCTAAGATGAACTCACCAGAGTTCAATCAAAATAAAAACCCCAGCAAATTCACACTGAGGATGAAGCAGAAGTGTGTTCCACAAACAAATCAAGATGGGAGAACCCCCCAAAGGTGACAGAGAACAAACAGGCCAAGATCCTGTGGGACTTCCAGATCCAGACTGACAAGATAGTGATGGCCAATCAGCCTGACATAGTGATGGTGGATAAAAATGGGAAGACAGTGGTGGTGATAGATGTAGCAGTCCCCAGTGATAGCAACATCAGAAAGAAAGAACATGAGAAGCTTGAGAAATACCAAGGGCTGAAAGAGGAGTTAGAGAAAATGTGGAGTGTGAAGGCAACAGTGGTACCAGTAGTAATGGGGGCACTAGGGGCAGTGACCCCCAAGTTGGGAGAATGTCTCCAGCAGATACCAGGAACAACATCAGAGATCTCTGTACAAAAGAGCGCATTGTTAGGAACAGCTAAGATCCTGCACAGAACCCTCAGGCTCCCAGACCTCTGGTAGAGGACTTGAGTCTGAAGGAGACACCGCCCAGGTGGGGCGAGAGGAACATTGTGTATTTATACATATATATAAGTTCCTCTCGCCCCGTATATATGGATAGTGATGTATGGGTACAAATAAGGGGGGGTATCAGGAATTGGGCTCAGGCTATGCCAGGGGTTAATCTGAAATCGATTTCAGATTACTGGGGATTAAATTGAAACCGACGACGGTGGGGTGGGGGTGGGGGTGGGGGGGGTGACCAACAATCCCAGACCCCCCACCACCACCACCAGGTTCCAATAGTGGCTCTAAATGAACGAATGCATCATCTCTATTCTGTTGTGGATTCTACTCATGTGGGGGGGGGGGGGTAGTTTGGGGGGGGCTTCTAATTGTACGTCACAGAAGAACATTAACCCCAGTAGACACCAACGTAGTTCAGTAGTGGTTCAAGGACATGACCCAGTCCCAGTCCTGCACTAAACCATTTAGAGAACCTATAGAGAAGTGTTCAGACCAGAGTGATGATAGGAGATCATCCAGACTGACCCAGCTGGAGGCTTGAGTCCAAGTAGAGTGGACCAGAACCCCCCCAGGAGATAGTAGACAGACTGTGGACACTTAGAGGAACCATTATCCAGAACAAAAACTACTCTATTGACTATAAAGAAAAGACATTGGACTGAGTAACCTTATGGTAGGAATCATTTTGTAGATGGTGTTTTTTGGAAATCCACTAATAAAATACTCCTGAAATATGTTTTTCTCCAAATATCATTTGTAGTTTATCCTTCACTTGTGTTTTTTTTTTAAACAAAAACAAAAAGTTACAAAAATGTCAGGGGTGTGAATCATTTTGAGGACGACTGTATATAACCCACCATGTCATCCACATACAGGCCCGTCTATTTACTGTTCCAAATGGCGTACCACCTCTCCCTGTCCCGTGGCAGTTGGCTCATGATGTTAGTGGCTGTGGCTCAAAATAGGTTGACAAATCCTGTTGTAGATAAAAGGGTTTAAAACAGGGGACCCCAAACTATTTCCAGTGAGGGCCACATAACTTTTCCCTTCTCAGATGAAGGCCGGGGTCAGTTTGTAACAGAAATAGTGTGACGAATGCAGGAGTGTCTAAATGTAAAAAAATATTGTTTTTCCAGAAAGCCACAATCAAATAACCCTTTCTGGATTCTTCACAGAACAAAAGTCAGAAAATAAATAATAATAATAATAATAACACTATTTATGAAATAAATAACCCTCTTTGGGTTCTTCACAGAAAAAATGTCCATAGAACATAAACTTCTTCATCTTAACAGGTCAAAGTTCAGCTTAGTTGTCAGAGCAGAATCTGTGACTTTAATGACTCATATGAGCGTCTGTCAAAATTATTGTGTTAAACTAATTAATAATAGTTAATTGTTAGAAAGCCCACACAGTTTAATTGTTTATTTGATTGTTTGGTTATATTTGTTCAGGAATAACTCCTTTTCTGTAAGTTTTCAAATGTCTGACGGTTATGAACGCAGTCCGTGTTTTATTAGCCTCTGTGTTGTAGGTAACTGTGCTAAGTTCACCATCTCTGCTTCTTTTTCTCTTTTTTTATTCATCTATTCCTGGTTTATTACTGTGTGTAGATGCCACAAGGTCAGATAAATAACACAGTACAGTTCAGGTAGATGTTAGCATGGTGTACTGTATAAGCTAATGCTGTTTAGCGCCGGTGTGTTGTTGAGGCTAATACAATAATATGCTAGCAGCTAGCATTGCTACCTGTCATCTGTCATTTCTGTGAGTGATGTGTGTGTTCTATGACCCATGTAATACATCTGAGTGACTCATATAGTCGGTCTTAGTTCATTTATTATTGTATGTATATATTGTTATAGTGAGTGTTACTGTATTATTACAGACCACAGTGAATAAATCTTCAATGAGGACATCTGTATCTGTGTTCTTTAATCAGAACCTAAACCCACACCTTGCCACTATAAACCAAATCCTGTAGACAACCCCACGCTCATTTTATTGCAAAAGTCCAACTTTATTATCAAATACAAATACACACATATAAAAAAAAATCTAAATGGTCTCTGGTATTGTTCAGGGGGCCAGACCAAATGTGGAGGCGGGCCGTATCCGGCCCGCGGGCCGTAGTTTGGGGACCACTGGTTTAAAAGAACGTTCCAAAGATGATATTCAGAATGAAAGATCGATGATGATACAAAACTATAGAAAAGACAAAGTATTGTTAATAACCTGGATTTAGTTTGTTTGAATAATAGTTTATGACAGATATTGAATGGTTTTTCATGTACAAATACACATAAGTATATTTGAAGAGTTAACCTACTGTCCTCCAGCTCAATGTCATGGATGTGAGAAAAGACACATTAACAATAAACTGTTCTAATGAGATGAAATGAATGACTGAAAACACACAGAAACTGTAACATAATAATAATAATAAAATAGAATAGATGTAAAACATTCCCCTTTCATTTGTGTTAATAACATCCTCTTATTGTCTTCTTTGTCTTCACTCAGAGGACATTGTCCAGTGTCAGCGAAAACTGAAGGTTCACCTGAAGAAGAGGTCTGAGCATTTTTTTGAGGGCATCGCTAAAGTAGGAAACAAAACCTTCCTGAACGACATCTACACAGAGCTCTACATCACAGAGGGAGGGGCTACAGAGGTCAACCAGGAACATGAGGTCAGACAGATTCAAAGAGCATCCAGGAACCCACACACACTACCACCAACCATCTGCTGTGAAGACATCTTTAGAAGACCAACGAACCGAGAGGAACTAATCGGAACAGTGCTGACAATGGGCGTGGCCGGCATCGGGAAAACCGTCTTAACACGGAGGTTCATTCTGGACTGGTCTTCATACAAAGCCAACCAGGACTTCCAGTTCTTATTTCCATTCACCTTCAGAGACCTGAATGTGATGAAGCAGGACAAGTTCAGTTTGGTGACACTCATTCACCGCTTCTTTAATGACATAAAAAAAGCAGGAATCTGGATCTTTGAAGACCTCCAGGTGGTCTTCATCTTAGACGGTCTGGACGAGTGTCGACCTCCTCTGGACTTCAACAACACTCAGACTCTGACTGATCCGACAGAGTTGGCCTCAGTGGATGTGCTGCTGGTGAACCTCATCAGAAGGAACCTGCTTCCCGATGCTCACATCTGGATAACCACACGACCTGCAGCAGCCAATCAGATCCCTGAGCAGTGGGTGGACGTGGTGACGGAGGTCAGAGGGTTCACAGACCCACAGAAGGAGGACTACTTCAGGAAGAGGTTCAGAGATGAAGAACAGACCACCCTAGTCATCTCCCACATCAAGAAGTCCAGAAGCGTCCACATCATGTGTCACATCCCAGTCTTCTGCTGGATCACTGCTAGAGTTATGAAGAAAATGTTGAAGACCACAGACACAGGACGACTGCCCAAGACCCTGACTCAGATGTACATCGACTTCCTGAAGGTTCAGACTAAACTGGACAATGTCAAGTATGATGGAAGATCTGAGAAAAAGTCACCCTGGACTCCAGAGACCAGGGAGATGATGGACTCTCTGGGAAAACTGGCCTTTGAGCAGCTGAAGAAAGGAAACCTGGTCTTCTACGAGAAAGACCTGACAGAGTGTGGCATCGATATCGACTCAGCCTCAGTGTACTCAGGAGTGTTCACAGAGGTCTTTATAGAGGACAGTGAAGAATGTGAGGACCAGAGGTTCAGCTTCATCCATCTGAGCGTCCAGGAGTTTGTGGCTGCTCTTCATGTCCATCAGACCTTCACCAACACTGGAGTGGATCTGCTGTCAGAACAACAAACCACATCCCAGAGAAAGTCTGGATCTGCAGAAGAACAGTTCTACCAGAGTGCTGTGGACCAGGCCTTACAGAGTCCAAATGGACACCTGGACCTGTTCCTGCGCTTCCTCCTGGGTCTGTCACTGCCGACCAATCACACACTCCTACAAGGTCTGATGAAACAGACAGGAAGTAGCTCACAGACCAATGAGAAAACAGCTGAGTACATCAGGAACAAGCTGAATGAGGAACTGTCTGTAGAGAAAAGCATCAACCTGTTCCACTGTCTGAATGAATTGGAGGATCAAACTCTGCTGGATCTGATCCAACAGTCCCTGGCACGTGGTCTACCCCCATTTTCCATGCCTCCTGCTCAGTGGTCAGCTCTGGTCTTTATCTTACTGTCATCAGATAAACATCTGGATGTGTTTGACCTGAACAAATACCGTCCTTCAGAGGAGGCTCTTGTGAATTTGCTGCCAGTCGTCAAAGCCTCCACCAAAGCTGTGTGAGTCCAGACAGTTTAGAATCTGCTTTAGAACAGTTCTACACTTTTTTCATTCTGGGTCAAACCACCACACTGATCACATTCATCAACATCAAAACTCGTTGAATTCACATCCATTCCACTTCCTGTGTGACAGTAGGAGAACATCTGATCCAGTCCATCAAACATCTGAGTTAGTTTATGGTGGACCATGGATTTAGATCCTGTTTGGTCTTCAGTGGTGGTTGTAGATGGTCTTTAAATAAACGTGTAAATGGACGTGTTACTGAGACCCCCAGATAAATAAAGGACCATAATCCTGAAGGTTCAGACGCTTTGTCTGAGTGTTGACAGGAAATAGAAGCTCTGAGGTCCAGTGACTTTAGAAGCTGATATTTGACCAGAACTAGTGATTATCTCCACAACTATTGGAACTGAAATGAAGTGGACTTTAGTGAAGATCACTTTAATCTGCTGCTGTTTGGACTAAAACTAAACCATGTGTTCTGTTTCTGCAGACTGACTGTCTATGACCTGTCAGAAGAAGGATGTAAAGGTCTGTCCTCAGTCCTCACATCCCAGTCTTCTAGTCTCAGACATCTGGATCTCACAACCAATGACCCAGAAGATCCAGGACTGAAGATCCTGTCAGGTGGACTAAGGAGTCCAGACTGTGAACTGGAGACTCTCAGGTCAGATAAAGATAGATTCTGAATTCACTTCTTTGTTTTGGTTCTGAATGACTTTTCTTGGATCATGTTCTAGTTGTTTAAACACAGGTGTATTAGATCTAGAGCTGGACAATCCAGTCCAACACAAGTGGAACCTACGGTGGCCCAGAAGAACAACAGCCCAGAAAGGATCCACTATAAGAACAAAAATACATCTTCCCCTTAAATCAAAATAAACTGACATGAAAGCAAACATTTTTTTCTAAAAAACGAGATAGATAGATAGATAGATAGATAGATAGATAGATAGATAGATAGATAGATAGATAGATAGATAGATAGATAGATAGATAGATAGATAGATAGATAGATAGATAGATAGATAACATAGCTGTTACCTCAGTTTTTGTAAAATGTGGAATGGCATTGTTGGTTGATGTTGTGTGTGAATTGTACATAACTGTACAAAACTACATGAACACCTTACAAACACCATGTCTAGTTATGTATGCTAATATAAATGGCTAAATAGGTTGTTTCCCCAGTTGTCTTTGTGATTGAGAGCTGGATATATTATGTTATGTTTAGGAAATGAATGAAACAAAGGGCATCACTATTCAGGTTCCTTTCTTTTTTTGTAGTCGTCCATGAATGTTTTGAGTATGTATACCTTTTTTATCATGCCATTGCAATCACGGGTGAATGAATAATAACGTGGAACGTCCACACGTTTTTGCACGGCCATTTGTTGAAGCAATACAACAACACAAGGGGGACCTTTCCGGGGAACACAACGTGACGGGCCACAATAATGGACGACTACCTTCAGTCCTCAGTCTCTTACTCAGGCCACATACTGTATCAAACTAAAGAAAAGAGGCTGTGCTGGGCCTTAGCCTTCCTCTGGAATGTGTGGGTCTGGTCTAATAGGTGAGACAAGGCCCCGCCCCTCCTCCAGCAGGAAGTGTAGTTTTTAACAGTAGTGTCTGCAGCCCTACCAGACACACCATGAGAACACACAGAAGACAAATAATCCAATATAGAGGCAGGTAGTGGAACCCAACCAAGCAGTCCTACTGTCAACAGCACCATGTTCCACCCTGAGCTCACATCTATGTGGGCCATGATGGCCCTGCAGTCCACACCTGATTCTGATCCAAATATCATATGTGTCCTCTAGGTTGACCATCTGGAACCTGTCAGACACAAGCTGTGAAGGTCTGTCCTCACTTCTCATATCCCATAGTCTCAAACATCTAGATCTCTGCGACTGTGACCTGAAGGATTCAGGACTGAAAATCCTGTCAGGTGGACTAAGGAGTCCAGACTGTGAACTGGAGACTCTCAGGTCAGATAAAGATAGATTCTGAATTAAATTCCTTCTGATCATTTGGTTGTGACTTTTCTTCAGTCATGTTCTACTTCTTCAAATGCAGGTGTATTAGATGCAGTGGCGGGCCGTGCATTTCAACATTAGGCCTTCAGTGACGCCCCATATATTAACTTCACCTCAATATAGACTAGTCAAGTAGTACTTTATTTCAGGAGCATATAAAACCATCAAATATGCATTCACAATTAAAATATGGAAACTAATTACAGATATTGTCAAAAGTAAAAAGGTAAAGTAAAGATACTAAACAAAATGCCACTAAAATGACGCTGTGTGATCTGAAACAAGTCTGTCTAATAAATTGCACAATTTCGCTGTTTCATATAAGACACCAACCAGACAATAACAAAACAAACTATTCTTTGAAAATAAAGTTAAGAGATCATTTGCATTTTTGAGAATAGGATATACAACAACAAATACCTGAAAATGTTGAGAAGAAAGAAGAAATTAAAAATAAAATGCATTTACTCACCAACATAGTTCTCTACAGTATCTGCTTATTTGAAAATAAAGTCGAGCCTCCTTTCTACTCTCTAAATCACTTTAGTGGCTGTTGTACAGTTGATCTGCACGTTTCAGGTCCATCAGTAAGTTCCTTTTCTATGGACATAGAGGCTAATGCTGAAAACCGTCTCTGTACGGTTGCATTTCTGGCATAAATTTGAATACGCTTTAATGCTGAAAATGACTGTTCAACAGAACAACCAAAACAGTAACAGCGCATAAAGTTGTCCCAAACTCTCACTCAGATTTTTGCTCCAAAGAAAATTCTCCTTCAGCCATTATGGGATAAAAATACAGCTGGCTCTTGAATTTCCACATTCAATTCATTTAGATATTCTCCAGATTGCCGCTTGTCAGTTCCGAGCAAGTGCTAATCCAATCACTGAACATGTATATGTCACGTTCAGCATAAGACCTTCTAGCTTACCTTGGGATGCAGAATCACGATCTGATTGGCTATTGTAACCTGACAGTTCCCGTTCACTTACAGGGCAGGGGGCTTGCTATGTCTGTTCTGAAGGTCTCAAACAAATGTAATTTACTTGACAACACAAGCTAGCTGAAATATAATTGGTTAAAGACTCTACCATAAAAAACACCATTGGAAGCTACAGACATAGACAATCATTTAGTTTAGATATTTATGAAGATAAAATAACATACATTTACTTTTCTGAGCATGTTTAGGCCAGAAGAGAAGGCCTTGCTGGTCCTGACGGCCCACCACTGATTAGATGTAGAGCTGCACAATCCAGTCCAACACAAGTGGAACCACTAAACCAACCTGTGCCATTAGAAAATAGACAAAGACCACAATTTAAAAGTCAGGATTTAGGTGGATTTAGGCTGATTCACATGGAAAATGAGGGAATTAAAGTTCAACACAAGCTGTGTTTGAATGGAATGATTTTGATTTAGTGACAGTGAACAGATGGAGGTTCTGTGGAAAACAGGAACAATGAAAACCACAACATTTTTTACTTTGAAGTTCTGGTGTTTTTCCTCTAGTTTCAGTTTCCATGTTTGAATTTGTTAAGTGACTCATCTGTGCTTTTCCTTCGATAAACAAATGAATTAAATGACACTAAAATATATTTGTCAGTAAATTGTGCAGCTTTATTTGGATCTGAGCTGTAGATGGTCCTTCAGTCCAGACCTGATTTTAACCCAAATATCCGTGTCCTCCAGGTTGACCTTCTGTGACCTGTCAGACACAAGCTGTGAAGCTCTGTCCTCACTGCTCACATCCCATCGTCTCAAATATCTGGATCTCAGCAACAATGACCTGAAGGATTCAGGACTGAAGATCCTTTCAGGTGGACTAAGGAGTCCAGAGTGTGGACTGGAGACTCTCAGGTTTGGATGGTTCAACCATGATGATTAAAAGCTGTAGTGGATCAGTGTGAGCTGGTTTTCAGATCAGCTGTTCAGTGTGTGACATCAAACACAAACATGTTTTATTGAACTGTATGAAGGTTTATTTGAACCAAATGAGTCTAAATCTACAGATATTTTCCACAGGGCAGTAAAGTGTGTCCAGTCTGAGGGTTGGACTGGACTAGAACTGGTTTGTCTGTTCAAACACTGGAACCCCAGAACCACTGAACCTTTGGTTTGGAGGAAGTGAAGGATGTTCAACTGATGGTTTTGGACCAATATCTGTACATGTGTGTCTTTATTTGGTCAAAGTCAGTCTACATCCACTTACTGACAAACAATTACAGATCAGGTCTTTCCAGACTTTGGACAGGGACTGGACTAGTCTGAGTCCAGTTCAGATCTGGTCCTGAACCCAGTCAGTCCAATAAAAAAGTGTCTCCAGTTAAATCCCATTTGTAGTCAAATGTGTCCCCAGAAGAAGTTTGTCCAACAGCCGACGTTGCTGCTTTTCCTCTGATGATCTGTGGGGGTTTTTGTGTTTCAGACTGGGTCAGGGTTAGATGCTGCTTCTTTCCATCCTCAGATGATGTGTGATGTTTTGTGTTTCAGACTGTCAGGATGTTTGATCACAGAGGAAGGATGTTGTTCTCTGGTCTCAGCGCTACAGTCCAACCCGTCCCATCTCAGACTGTTAGACCTGAGCTACAACCATCCAGGAGCTTCAGGACAGGAACTGTGTGCTCTAGTGGACACTGTCAGGTATGAACACAACAGCTGGATTGGACCGCACTGATGTCATGTCCAGCTTTAATGCTGCTCTCAACCCCCCCCCCCCTCTCTTTCTCTCTTTCAGTTTGGAGCCCAGTGGAGAACGATGGTTGACACCAGGTCTGAGGAAGTGTAAGTCGATTTCTATTGGATTCCAGATGAACCCAACCTGAACACACAGTGGTTCTGGTACCACATTAGAAAACTATCAGCTGTCAGTGAAGACATAGGCTGAGCTGATGATCCACAAGTGTATTTGTGTCCATCATGGGTTTGGGCAGAAGCATTAGAAGTTTAAAGTTGTGTGACGCTGCTACCATCTGCTCTGAACACACATGATCGACAGCATAGGTCCGTAATTAGCGGCCCGCAAGCAAAACCATTTGGCCCATGAGATTGTTTGTACTAGAGAATGAAAATTTTTAAAATATATACAGTCATACCTCTGCTTATGAAAGACCCAGATAACGAAAAATCCAAATTACGAAAATCCTTTATCTCAATTTTTCGTCTCTGAATATGAAAGAGAATTCTATTTACGAAAGGAAACTGAAACCTCAGAGACATAAATACAGTACATTACTATACGTACCTACATAATGTACATAAATACATCACATACGTACTGTACGTATCATCCCATTGGCTATGAGAGAGCTACTCATGATGCTTTTCGTTACCCTTTGACCCTCATTCATCACGGAGCAGCTGCTGTGTCTCCTGGTAACAGACACCTCATCGGTAATTTCTCGACCTAGATCAGCCCTTTTAGTATCAAAAGTTTAACCAAACGGTGCATGAAGAATATATGACCGACAGACTATCATCAGCTTTAGGAAAATTGTTAAAAACTTTGAACTGTGAAAACTGTGTGAGCGTAGCGAAACGCAGCCAGATGACATAAGTCAGGTTATATTTGAACCACAGAAATGATGACAAACACCCAGTCATGCTCTAGTTTGTGTCTAAAGTCAGATCCAGCTGATCAATAACTGATCAATAACTGCAGTTATTTTGTGTTTTCTTCTGTTCATCAGATTCATGTGAACTCACCCTGGATCTAAACACAGCGTACAAACACATCCAACTGTCTGAAAACAACAAGAAGTTGAGACTAGTGGAGGAGATTCAGTCATATCCAGAGCATCAGGACAGATTTGAGTTCTGTGAACAGGTGATGAGTTCAACTGGTCTGACTGGTCGCTGTTACTGGGAGGTTCAGTGGAGTGGACTAGTTTGTATAGCAGTGACTTACAGAGGAATCAGAAGGAAAGGAAAGAGTAAAGACTGTGTGTTTGGAGGGAATGATCAGTCCTGGAGTCTGAGGTGTTTTGGAGGTCAATACAGTGTCAGTCATAATAAAAACTACACACACCTCCCTCACTCCTCCTCCTCCTTCGTCTCCTCTGGGACACTGTCAGTGTATGTGGACTATCCTGCTGGATCTGTGTCCTTCTACAATGTCTCCTCTGACAAACTGATCCACCTCCACACCTTCACAACCACATTCACTGAACCACTGTTTGCAGGATTTAAACTGGGGTTAGAGTATGGAGTCAGTGTGTGTGTAGTTTAGGATTAGAGTCCAAACGTGTTGACCTTTAACTATGTTGTGGAGTGGAAACAGTCAGTTTTGTAACTAATAATAATAAACTTTATTTCTATAAATATTCTGCATTTATATCGTTCTTTTCCACCTTTCATGGTGCTCAAAGCATTTTACATTAGCCTCACATTCACACACACCAGTAGGTTTTGAAGGTTCTGTACTGTCAGTCCTACTGGGGACCTAAGTCAGGATTCATCATCTTGCCCAAGGACACTTCAACACGTGGACAGCAAGAGCCGGGACACAAACTACCAACCTCTTGTCTCTGGGTTAGCTACTCTACCAACTGAGCCACAGCCGCCCAATATGACAGCGTTCAAGAGCAACGAGTCACAAAGTGCTTTACAGAAGGAAAAGAGAAATAAAACACATAAAATAACAGAAAAATCATAAAACAACAAGGCATGAAACATACAGTAAAAGCAGGAAACAACATAAAAGTAAACACAGACCTACAACGACAAAAATAACAATTCAAACAAAGGCCAGTTTAAACACATGTGTCTTTAGCTACTTTTTAAAAGTGTCCACAGATGTTAAATTCAGTGGTAGAGAGTTCCCCAGAGTGGGTGCGCAGTCTCCTTTAGATTTTAGCCTGGAACGAGGAGTAACCAGCAGGGCCTGATCAGAGGACCTCAGAGACCACCTGGGGACATAAAGCCATAACATGTCTGAGATGTGGGCCGCTACCTGTCCAAGCAGAGCTCTATAAGTGACCACGACAACTTTAAATTGTATGTTAAATGTTATGGGTGGCCAGTGGAGAGCAGTTAAAATATGGGTGACGTGGGACCTTTTAGGAGACCTGGTCAACAGCCTGGCAGCAGCGTTTTGGATCACTTGTTGGCGATCCAAAAGCACGTTACAATAATCCAGATGAGATTACACAAATGCATGGATTAACATTTCCACAGGGCTGATCGCGCTCTGGTTTTTGCCAGATTTCCGGCGTAGCAACGTGGCTCTTTTTTTTTCTTTATTGTCCTTTATGTCATTATTTCCTGGATTCGCAAAGTGCAGACCAATTGTAACAGTCAACTACAGTTCTATGTCTATGTACAATATGATAAGACAATAAGAAACAGGGCGGGCCTTTGTCTCAGCCAATAACATTAGGCTACATTGATGCTGCTCAACCAACCTCTCACAGGAGCATCTTTGTGCCAACTCGAGTCCCGTCATGTGCTTCTCAACTTGTCTGTAGTGTCTGCTAAGCATGGCTACGTTTATGAAGCCAGGAGAGGATAAAAAACACATTGATAAAGGTCTAAAAAGTAAATGGCGCTGGCAGGGGCGGAGCATTTGGTTCACTGTGGGGGGGGGGGGGGGGTGATGACCTGTAGTGGGCCCTTTATATACTAGGTCTAGTATCTGTAATGTTGGTTTAATTAGCCCTCATGTTGATCTTCCTCAAGGCATAGGCATTTATTTTTTATGTCTTGTGTGTTTATGTTTTCATATTGTTTCTCTATAAAAGTAGGTGAAGGACCCTTTTACAGTCAACGTCATCCAAACATAAGAGGAAGTTGCATGCTCAGACCGAACTAAAAAACTAAAAAGTCGCTTCTTCTTTTCATTCACACCAGAAACACTTTCTTTGGGCTCATCATGAAGAATGAATACCTACTAGGCGGCTGTGGCTCAGCGGGTAGAGCGGGTCGTCCGACGATCGAAGGGTTGGCGGTTCGCGCCCCGGATCTGGCTGTCCACATGTCGAAGTGTCCTTGGGCAAGAGCGCCTGTGTCTTGGCAGCAGCTGTCTACTGGTCTGTGAGTGTGTGAATGTGACGCGCTTTGTGACCCATGTCTGTGAAAGACAATAAAGATTACTTACTGTAATAAAGTTTAAATGAACACACTGGGAAAAACTGACTAAACAGTTAAATCTGTGTAATCATTCATTCATTCGTTCACTCTGAGAGTGCAGACTGCTGCCAAAGTAGACCCCCCCCCCCATCCATACACCATCCACAAAGGGTTAAAGGGTTAATAGCCTATTAAATACTTAATATTCATTTGACCAGCTTTTTTTAACTATGTACGTCAGCGCAGCACCAACCTCCATCCTGAATTTCAGCCAACCTCATCTGGTCACCCTAGATCCACCTCAGGTGTTTGTCTACAGTCTGACTCTGCGTCACTTCCTGTTTGCAGTGGCAGAAGGTCTTCCTGCATTGACCTGGAGGGGTCATGTGGTCAGTGGCCTCATTATCAGAGGTAAACAGTGTCCTGGTGACGTCAGGACGGACCACATAAAACCTGGGCGCGGGACCGTGGGCCTCAGTGTCCGGTGGACCGCCCGTCACAGCCACGATGAACGGCAGGATGCTGCTCGTCGGTGCCTCCTGTTGGCTGCTGGTCGTTGTGGGGACGTGTGAGGAGCTTACGGAAGAGGAGGAGCGCTCGCTGGAGGATGACATCATCAACACTCGGGAGGAGAAGGAGCTGGTGAGTCTGAAGACACACTGGGTTTACTGGGTCCACCTGGACACACTGAAGACACACCAGGTTTACTGGGTCCACCTGGACACACTGAAGACACACTGGGTTTACTGGGTCCACCTGGACACACTGAAGACACACTGAAGACACACTGGGTTTACTGGGTCCACCTGGACACACTGAAGACACACTGAAGACACACTGAAGACACACTGGGTTTACTGGGTCCACCTGGACACACTGAAGACACACTGAAGACACACTGAAGACACACTGAAGACACACTGGGTTTACTGGGTCCACCTGGACACACTGAAGACACACTGAAGACACACTGGGTTTACTGGGTCCACCTGGACACACTGAAGACACACTGGGTTTACTGGGTCCACCTGGACACACTGAAGACACACTGGGTTTACTGGGTCCACCTGGACACACTGGGTTTACTGGGTCCACCTGGACACACTGAAGACACACTGAAGACACACTGGGTTTATTGGGTCCACCTGGACACACTAAAGACACACTGGGTTTACTGGGTCCACCTGGACAGACCAGAGGCGGTCAAAGTACTCACAGTGTGTACTTAAGTAGAAGTTATGAGTAAGACCCCACATATCTGACTGTTTCTTTACTGCACTTAAAACCACATAGTTTACAATATGATGAATGAAAAATGGGATGATTTTCAAAGACAAATGTGTTTGTTCACTCACTGTCATATTTTAGTTAATTTATTTTCCATTTTATTTCTTTATTTCTTTATTTCATATTATTTTGACCTCCATTCTGACTGTTGGGTTTGATGTCTGTCTGTTGTAATAGTGAAAATACAGTACAGATTTTGAATTGTAAAAAAAAAAAAAAGTTAAAATTTTATTTAACCTTTGACCCCAGAAGAGTTTTAGTTCATTTTGTTGACACACACTTGTCCTGTGGTCCACAGATCGAGGCGCTCCAGGAGGTTCTGCAGAAGCTGAGGAACAAACAGGTGCCGTCGTCAGAGAAGAAACTGGGCCTGGTTCCCATGGTAACAGCCGCCATAAATCTGAATGTGTACAGGTGGAACCACAGATGACAACTGTGTGTGTGTGTGTGTGTGTGTGTGTGTGTGTGTGTTCCATTTCAGTGTCATGCAGGGGACCAGTGTGCGGTGCGTAAAGGTGCTCGGATCGGTCGGATGTGTGGATGTCCCAGAGGAACCGCCTGCGACTATGGCGTCTTTCAGTGTCTGTGACCACACCCCCACTTCCTGTTGGAACCAAAATAAAAGCATCTTTGTAAAAACTGCACTAGTCCTGATTTTTCTACAACACTTTCAAATCAGGGAATAAAATACAGTGGTACCTCAACTTATGAAATTAATTCATTCCATAAGTATATTCGTACCTTGAATTTTCACATATTTGACATATTGACACATTTTACATGTAAAAAGTCTGATTGGTTCCAAGGCTCCAAATACTACCCACCTAAACCCTTTAAACATTATAAAAACATACACATTTAGTATGAAATATGTGTTAAAAGTCAAAGACAATGTATATTTTCGATGTAATGTATTGGTGTCAGTGGGTAAATGTGTCATTAAACATTAAACCATTCAAATGAACCAGACGTGGGTTAGGGTCGCCACCTGTGTCTGACAAAAATCCTGGACATTTTGATCATCCAATCGGTCTTTTGGTCGGAAGTAACGCAGCTCTTTGCACAACTAACCCAGAAAAAAAAACCAAATAAATCAGAAACAAACAATTAAAATGAAAGATTAATAATTACTTTTCAACTCTTCCTGGAGCTGTCCAGTTGTCATTTTTCTTTTCTCAGTTTTTTTCCTCATCTTTAGATAAACAAATTTTTACCTTTTTTTTTTTTTCTTTTTAGTAATTTTAAGATTATAGCTGACACTGTAGGTAAAAAGAAGAAAACAAATAAATAACAAACAATTCAAGCCAAACCCAATTAGAACCAATAACATCTATACAATATACAACAGAACAGACATTTATTTTTTTTTCTTATTTCCAGCAGTTTTTGTCTTGGACCCTGGGGGCAGTAGAGAGCACACATATTCATTCATTCATTCATTCATTCATTCATTCATTCATTCATTCATTATCTGAACCCGCTTTATCCTCACTAGGGTCGCGGGGGTCACTGGGGGCCTAATCCAGCTACAATGGGCGAAGGCGGGGTACACCCTGTATGAGACGCCAGTTCATCTCAGGGCTGAACATATATAGACAAACAATCACTCTCACATTCACACCTATGGACAATTTTAGATTAACCAATTAACCTATCAGTGCATGTGTTTGGATGGTGGGAGGAAACCGGAGTGCCCGGCGAAAACCCACGCGGACACGGGGAGGACATGCAAACTCCACACAGAAAGGTCTGGTACGGGATTCGAACCAGGGTCCTTCTTGCTGTGAGGCACGAGTGCTAACGATGTTGTTTTTATAGATAATTGGCGTACATTCTGGGGAAAGCCTGGGCTCATTCGCAGAGATAGCATACATCCCACTTGGGAAGGTGCCTCTCTCTTAGCACAAAATGTGGCTACCAAACTTAGCCTGTCAAAATGACAATCCAGAGTGCGGGCCCAGGCGCAGAGTCATAGAGTAAAACACTTCTCTGTGCATCCACTTTACTCTGAGTTGTCACAAACCCACCTTGTAGCAAATAATAGAAAGACTGCGTCTATTCCCTGTGTAGTTAATAATAATTGTAATTTTATGCCACCAGAGTTGTCTTTTAAATTTCATTATGCATGTGTATGTGTATGATGACAATAAAAGGATTCTATTCTATTCTATTCTAAACCCTGTATAGTTAAAAATAAACCTAATATTAAAAAACCTATAGGAGTGAGATCAAATAATTTAATAAAAATAGTTTTAAGTAATAATCAGATTAAAAGAACACCTAACAATTTCATCCAATGTGGACTGATCAATATTAGATCTATTTCTTCCAAATCGTTGTTAATAAACGATCTAATTAGTGATTAAAAAATTTATATTTTAGCTCTGACTGAAACCTGGCTGCAGCAGGATGAATATGTCGCATTAAATGAATCCACGCCACCAACACATGTGAACTATCACACAGCCAGAACCAGTGGTGGTGGTGGAGGAGTGGCAGTAATATCCCACTCCAGTTTAGGTCTTAGCCCTAAAATTAATCATAAAACTAATCCCACTTACCACTCCTTTGAAAGTCTAGTTTCATCCATTACTTTCCCCAACTGCAGAAACCAAAAACCAGTCCTTTTTGTCATAGTCTACCGCCCTCCTGGCCCTTATTCACAGTTTTTATTAGAAGTCTCTGACTTTCTATCCAGTGTAGTGTTGAACTGGGATAGGATTATAATAGTTGGTGATTTTAACATACATGTCGATAACAACACTGACTCTCTTAGTAATGCATTTAGTGACCTACTAGACGGATTAGGCTTTATCCAAAATGTTAATAAACCAACCCACATTCACAGACATACTCTCGATCTGATCTTAACACTTTGTGTTGAAATTAATGACCTCGTCGTTTTTACCCATAATCCCATACTCTCAGATCACTTTTTAATGACCTTCCAGGTTTTGTTTGAGGATATTTCTACCTCAGTGATTAAAACGCAAATGAAAAGGATACTATGTGACCGTGCTGTCTCAAAGTATAAAGAGTTAATTCAGTCACTATTTGTGTCTATGTCATGTGATTATGTAAAGGACACATTTAGTCCCAGTATAAGTGATGAGTTAGTCGATAGTACCATGCTCACACTACAAACTATGTTAGATATAGTTGCCCCCCTCAAGTTTTTTTTTTTTTTATTTATTTGTTTATTCGAACAGGTAAAATAAAATACGTAAAACATACAAAGTATTTAATCCGAAGTTAAAACAACACCTCTTTAGTATCCTTAATAGTTATACCTTGTTCGAAAGGGTGTAGGATGAAGTTAACAAAACTTGTCTAGTCCTACCCCTTTGTATTACTCAGTCAGAGCATATATTATATATATATATATATATACATACATTTATATATATATATATATATATATATATATATATATATATATATACATACATTTATATATATATATATATATATATATATATATATATATACACACACACATATATACACATATATACACACCTATATACATACACATACACACACATACATACATACATACATACATACCTACATACATACATACACATACATATACATATATATACACATACACATACACACATATACACATATATATATATATACATATACACATACACATACATACATATACACATACATATACACACACATATACATACACATACATACATCCATACACATACACATATACACATATACATACCTATATATATACACATACATATATATACACATACACATACACACATATACACACATATATATATACACATATACATACACATACATACATCCATACACATACACATATACACATATACATACCTATATATATACACATACATATATATACACATACACATACACACATATACACACATATATATATACACATATACATACACATACATACATCCATACACATACACATATACACATATACATACCTATATATATACACATACACATACACACATATACATACATACACACTAAACCAAAAAGAAAAGAAAAGAAAAGAAAGCGCAACAGAAAAAGGGAAACCTGTTCCTTGCTAGAAATTCATATTTACATTTTTTTCCTGTATCCACTTAGAATGTGGTTTATAAAAACCTGTTTAAACTTTTGTACTGATTTGCAGGTTTTCAGTTCTTCACTACAGTTATTCCAGAGATTGACTCCTTTAACTGAAACACAATGCATTTTTAAGTTAGTACGCACAGGTGGTTTTTTAAACATATAAATTCCCCTCAGATTGTGTTTGTTTTCCCTTACTTGAAACAACCCTTGGACACTTTGTGGTAACTGGTTTTGATTTGCTTTGTACATTATTTGAATTGTTTTGAGGTCGACTAAATCCTTGAATTTTAATGCCTTTAATTTGATAAACAGTGGGTTTGATGGTTCTCTAAAGGTGCTTTTGGTTACAATCCTTATTGCTCTTTTTTGAAGTTTGAATATTATTTCTGTGTTTGTTTTGTATGTGTTCCCCCACACTTCTACACAGTAGGTTATGTATGGGAGAATGAAGGAACAATACAATGCGTATAGTGATGACTGGTTAACAAGATATTTGACTTTATTTAATAATGCAATTGATTTTGCTATTTTGGATGTAATGTACTGTATGTGTGACTTCCAGGATAATTTACTGTCAATAATAACTCCAAGAAACTTTATTTCATTTGTTCTTTCTATTTCTATGTTATTGATCATTAATTTCTTTTGTGACTTATTTGTCTGATTTCCAAATATTGTGAATTTGGTTTTGCTTAAATTTAATGTTAGTTTGTTTCAGTCAAACCAGCTCTTCAGTTTATTTAATTCATCTACCACTGTGTCCAAGAGTTGTTCCAAATTATCCCCACAGCAAAGCAAGTTAGTGTCATCTGCAAATAAAATAATTTGACTTGTATTTGAAACCTCACGTATATTATTGATGTAAAGGGTGAACAACAATGGTCCCAGCACCGAGCCCTGGGGAACCCCACACCTCAATGTCTGTAGTTTGGATTTGCTGTTATTGATCTGCACGTATTGATTTCTGTTGCTTAGGTAACTGGATATCCAGGAGAGTGCTTGGCCTCTAATTCCATATTTTTGTAGTTTTATTAATAATAATTCATGGTCAACTGTGTCAAAAGCTTTTTTTAGATCTAAAAATACTCCTAATGCATATTGTTTGTTTTCTATTGCAAATGTTATGTGTTCTACAAATTCCATGAGAGCAAGGGATGTTGTTCTTTTAGTTCTGAAACCATGTTGTTGTTCACACATCACATTATGTTTTGTGATGAAGTTATCCAGCCTTGTATAGAATAATTTTTCCAGTATTTTAGAGAATTGTGGCAGTAGTGAAACAGGTCTGTAGTTTGACAGTAAGTGTCTATTTCCAGATTTGAATATGGGTATGATTTTAGCAGTTTTCATATTTCTTGGGAAAACACCATTTTTTAGTGATTGGTTACAGATATATGTAAAAGGTTTGACCACACACTCAATGATATTTTTAACCAATGACATATCAAAATCATTACAGTCTGTTGACTTCTTAGTCTTGAGGTTATTAACAATGTCAGTAATTTCTTTTTCATTGGTTCCCTTTAAGAACATAGATTCACTTACATTCCAAAATTTACTTTCTACTTCATTCATGTTGCCAGTGTTTGTAATCTCCTCAGCCAGACCAGGACCGACACCAACAAAGAAATCATTAAATTCATTTACAATTTCGTTTGTGTCATGACTATTTATGTTATTTTTAATTGTGAAGTAGTTTGGGTATTCATCTCTGTTTTTCCTTTTTTTAATAATGTCATTCAATACCTTCCATGTATTTCTTATATTGTTTTTATTTTCCTCTAGTAAATTGCTGTAATATTCCTTTTTGCTGCTTCTGATGATTCTTGTTAGTTTATTTTTATAGGTCTTGTATTTTGTTTCTGCTTCTTTAGTTCTTTGTTTGAGAAAATCTTTATATAAAACATTTTTCTTTCGACATGCATTTAATATACCTTTAGTTAGCCATGGTTTTTTATCAATTATGTGCTTCACTTTTTTCTTTACCAAAGGACAATTTTTATCGTAAAGAGACTTTATTATTGACATGAATGTGTCATAGGCTTTGTCCACATCATCAACATAAACATCATTCCAGTTTTGTTTCATTAAATCACATTTGAAAGTGTTAATAGACTCTTCAGTTTTTTGTCTTATTGTCTTATAATTTGTATTTTCTTTGTTTGTTCCTGTGGAGCTGTGGAATATTGCAAACACCGGCAGATGATCAGTTGTATCATTTATTATTACTCCACTACTTGTTCTTGCATCAATTTCGTTTAGGAAAATGTTGTCTAGTAGTGTGGCAGTATGGGTAGTTATCCTGGTTGGTTTTGTTATTAGTGGATAAAGGCTCATGCTGTACATAGAACTAATAAATTCCTTAATGTTGTTGTTTTCTTGGGGGTTTAAGAGGTCAATATTGAAATCCCCACATACAAAAAACAATTTATTTGTTTTCTCATATAAATTCAATAATTTATCTTTAAATACTTCCACACATGATCCTGGTGCTCTGTATATACAACTTATCAGTATATTTTTTTATCTTTTTGTTTCTATTTCTACAGTGATATATTCCATTACATTGCTTATTGTTCCACACATGTTTTTAATAGTTTTACTTCTATATTGTTTTTTAATGTATACAGCAACTCCTCCACCCTTTTTCTGTTTTCTGTTTATATGGTACATTTCATACCCTTCTATTTCAACTGAAGCTGTTTGTTCCTCACTTAACCAAGTTTCAGATATTGCTATTATGGTGAATTTGTTTTTTAGCTGTTTTAGACAATGTTTGACTTTTGACAGGTTTGAGTTTAAACTTCTACTGTTGAAATGTATGATTGAAATTTCTCCATCCTTTTTGAAGTTATTGCTAAACTGCTCCTCAGTGTAATAATTGCATTGGCTCTGTGTATTTCTGAAGAAGTTGTTATCGGGATCAATATCATTTTCCATATCATAGTCTCTATGTTCGGTATATTCAAATGTTCTCAGTCCAAGTATTTCATGTCCATTGTTCTGTTCCTGATGTTGCATCATATCTGTATTTGAAGGTGAATAGTTGATGTCAGGACTTGCCATGAGTTATTTGTGATCAGGATGACTGTTAATATTGTTTTCCCATAAGTTATCATTTCTTGTACTTGTCCAGTTCACTAATGTCTTTAATTGTTATCACTTTGGCCTCCTCTGGTGTTCCATTTAGTTTTATAAATATTTTGCAGTTGGATGTCCAAGTTGACTGAATCCGCTTCTCTCTGCGTAGGATACGTGCTTGTCTGGCAATGTCTGAGTTTTTTTTTGTTAGATGTTCGTTCAGGTAGACATTTGTTCCTTTCAATTTCCTCCCTTGTTTGAGCAGTGTAGTTTTTTGCTTTCTGTTCACTAGTCTTATAATTATGGCTGGTTTGACATTTTTGTCTCTTCGGGGAAGGAGGTGGGAGGCCTCGATGTCGTCTCTGTTGAGTGTTATCCCTTTACTGTCCAGGAATCCAATCACCTGCTGCTCCAGAGAGTCCTGATCATCCTCAGTGGCCTCTCCCTCTCTCACTACGGCCCTGGCATATGATCGGGGCTTTGTGTCCAGGCCGCTGATGATCAGGTCGTTCATCCTTGAATATTGTTCCAAATCTGCCACACGTCCTTCCAACATGGTTATTGTTCTGTCCTTTTCAGCATTCAGTCTTTTCAATTCCTTTATTTCTTCCATGAGATTTATAATCACTTTTTGTTGTTTTGAGATATTTGATATTTCTTGTGACATAAAGTTCAAAGATTTTTTTATGTCTTCCACTTCTTCCTCTGAAATTGTTGGTTTCACTTTTGGTGGCATTTTGACTTTCAATCAGAGCAGGGGAGAGAAAAAAAGAAAATTCCAAAACTCACCGGACGTCTGGAGCGTTGCTAGGTTACCGATGGCTATATGGATGAGCCGCTGTGTAGCTAGGCTAGCCACTGACAGCTAGGCTGGTGTCCAGTCTATTCTCCTTTTTCTGTAAATTTCGTATTCAAGCAGTGTCTTTATAACGGTGTAGGTCGAAGCCGATGCATCTGTCAGATGGTCCAAATCATAAATGCAAGTTCAGAATCGATAGCGGCTTCCTCGTTAGGCATACGCGAACGGTCAGTAGTGAAGCACCTTCCTGAACGGTTCGGTCTTCTTCTAGACCCGAACTCGTTTTCTTACAAACTTTGCAGCAGCTGCCGCTGGACCACCTTTAGCTTCCCCAGCTTCAGTCTCGTGCAGCAACAGTACAAAAAAACAAAAACAAAACAAGACAAAAACAACAAAACGCTAGCTGTCAACTTGTTTTGGTTTCTTAAGTCTGCCGCGCAGGAAGTGACGTGTGACATTTTTCCGTTCTAACCTTAGTAGTTAAAAACTACTAAGGTTAGATTAACCTCCCCATGGTACAACGCTAACACTCGCTCCATTAAACAAACAACACGTAAATTAGAGGCAATGGAGGCGATCCAACTTAGAAGATTCTCTCAATGCCTGGAAAAATAGCTTAATAAAGTATAAGCAAGCTTTGCGTACAGCCAAAACTAGATATTACTCATCCATAATAGAAGAAAACAAGAATAATCCTAGATTCCTGTTCAGTACTGTAGCCAGACTGACAAACAGACACACCTCCGTGGAACCAGTTATTCCATCCACGCTCCATTCTGATGATTTCCTGCAGTTCTTTAACAATAAAATATCAACTATTAGAGACAAAATAGACACATTTCTCCCAAACATTAGATCAGAAAAAGTAGCGCTTTCAAACCTAGGCCTTTTTATAAATCCCTCTGTAACACTAAATAATTTCACCACTGTAGACCAAACTGATGTCATATCTATTATCATGTCTTCCAAATCATCACCTGCCTCTTAGATCCAATTACAACAAAACTCTTTAAAGAGATTCTGCCCCTAATTATTAGCACTGTCCTAAATATAATTAACACTTCATTAATTACTGGATATGTGCTGCAGTCATTTAAATATGCTGTTATTAAACCAATTCTGAAAAAGCCTACCCTAGATCCTGACATTTTAGCCAATTATAGGCCTATATCCGATTTGCCCTTCCTGTCAAAGGTTTTAGAACAAGTAATAGTTAAACAGCTGTGCCAATTCCTGCAGGATAATAGTTTATTTGAACAGTTTCAGTCTGGCTTTCGTGCCCATCATAGCACTGAAACAGCGTTAGTTAAAGTTACTAATGACTTATTATTAGCCGCTGACATGGGATTAATATGGGTCCTGGTGTTATTAGACCTTAGTGCAGCCTTTGACACCATTGACCACAGTATCTTAGTGCACAGATTAAAATATGATATAGGTATTAGAGGAGCAGCCCTCTGCTGGTTTAAATCATATTTATCTAATCGCTACCAATTTGTTCACGTCAATCAACAATCATCGCAGTCCTCCAGAGTTAATTATGGCGTGCCCCAAGGGTCAGTCCTTGGGCATATTTTGTTTACACTATATATGCTCCCTTTAGGTAACACCATTAGAAATCATGGTATTAATTTTCATTGTTATGCGGATGACACACAGCTATATTTATCGATTAAACCTGATCAGACCAGACAAATAGATAAACTAAGTACATGTGTCCAAGACATACAAATTTGGATGAGTGCCAATTATCTTTTACTGAACCCTGAAAAAACTGAAGTCGTTATAATTGGTCCTAAAAATGTGAGAGACTCCCTACCTGACCACATAGTTACTCTGGACAACTTAAGTGTAACACCCAGTGACACAGTTAAACATTTAGGAGTTTTATTTGATCCAGATCTTTCATTCAAAATGCACATTAACCAAACTTGCAGAACAGTTTTCTTTCACCTGCGCAACATTAGCCAAAATTAGGAATATTCTGTCTAAAACGACTGCAGAAAAATTAATTCATGCATTTGTTACATCACGATTAGATTATTGTAACTCCTTACTTGTAGCGTGTCCTAAATATTCCCTAAAAAGCTTCAACTGGTTCAAAATGCAGCAGCAAGATTATTAACAGGATCAAATAGAAGAGAACACATCACCCCTGTGCTCCAAACCCTGACCCCTGACCCCTAACCCTATCACCCCTGTGCTCCAAACCCTTCATTGGCTACCAGTTGAGTCTAGAATTGAATTTAAAATCCTCCTCCTTACATATAAAACCATTAATGGTATGGGCCCCTCTTATCTTAAAGATGATCTGGTTCCGTACCAACCCAATAGAACCCTTCGTTCTCAGAATGCAGGTTTATTGAAAGTTCCTAAGGTTTCTAAAAGTACAGTAGGAGCTAGAGCCTTTAGTTACCATGGTTACTGTCTTATGGAATCATCTTCCCTTTAATATTAAAGACGCCGACACAGTCTCTACATTTAAAATTAGGCTTAAAACATTCCTGTTTGAGAAAGACTATGGTCAGGTTAGTTAAAAATTATGTGGTGTATGAGTCACAGTTCAGTCTAGGCTGCCCTAGGAGTTAGAATGCTGGGGGAAGTACAGACACTGAGTTCTTTCTTTTCTTTCTCTCCCTCACACCTGTTTCTGTAATTTTTTCAACCTATCTTTCATACCAAGTCTGTTCATGACTAGTCACCTGGTGTGTCCCCCCCCCCCCCCCCCCCCCCCCCCCCCCCCCCACCCCCGGGGGGGAGTGGTGGTTTTCCCGACAGTGTCTGCACGGGAGCCATGGACGACAGGATCTGCAGTTTCTCGCCTGTGCCGACCTGTGACCCCGGACCACCGCCCCTGCCTGTCTGGACCAGCCCCCCCTTCCTGCATTTATACATGGACGTTCATCTATAGTCTGTCCGTCCATGGGAGTGGATCTGTCCTTCAATGTGGTTCTCCTCGAGATTTCTTCTTTTTCCCACTGGGTTTGGAAGTTTTTTCTTGCCGAGAAGGAGGGTCTAAGGACAGGGGGAGGGTCTAAGGACAGGGGATGCCTGGGACTTTTTCATGTATTTCTGTAGTTGATTGTGTTTTTGTAAAGCCCTCTGAGACGACTTTGTTGTGATTTAGGGCTTTATAAATAAAATTGAATTGAATTGAATTGAATTAACCACTGCACCACCGTGCCGGCCCACACATATACAGTAAGGGGAAAATTATTAGTATAGTTAAATTATTATAGTTTGACAAATAACCTTTTTTTTCAGTGTCTTTAAGAACACCTGAATGTAACACTGTCTTGGTTTGTTGTGACCTCAGTATTCGATGGACATGTTTTTTTTTTTATTTGGTGTGGTCATCTAAGGACGTTGTGTCTTCATATTTCAGCAGATGAACAGCTAGCATAAAATGTCTCACCTGGACATGGCCTTAGCCACGTCACGTACTTGTCCTGTTTTAATCAGTCAGCGTTGAAGCGTGTCAGTCTTTTATATTTTTTTTTACAGGCCTGTCACCCTCTGCTCCTCCTGCTCTCTCTCTCCTCCATCCACCACTGACTGAGTCAAGCAGCAACACATTCTAACATGAAAAGCTACGTCATTAATGTTTGTAGACACGCTACAGTTTAATAGGCCTATTGATCTGAGATGCTGAGGAGTTTGTTTAACCTCAGTCCTAACTCGCCCCATCTGACACCGTGTGAGGAAAGAGGAACGGCCCCTCATGTGAAGTTTATGAAATGCAGCCAGAACAGTCGTAATCAGGTTTAGTTGCAGTCTCTGGTTTTGACCATATATAGATATTCAGTGTCCCGGATTTTTTTTTTTTTTCCCGGGACAGACCATGGAAATCCGGAACAATCAGGAAAATCCAGGACATGTGGCAACACTAGACGTGGGTGATTTTCAGACCATTGGGTTTGTTCTAATTGTCACTTTCACCTTCAACAATGGGCCGGCACGGTGGTGCAGTGGTTAGCACGGTGGTGCAGTGGTTAGCACGGTGGTGCAGTGGTTAGCACGGTGGTGCAGTGGTTAGGACGGTGGTGCAGTGGTTAGCACGGTGGTGCAGTGGTTAGCACTCGTGCCTCACAGCAAGGAGGACCCTGGTTCGAATCCTGTACCAGACCTTTCTGTGTGGAGTTTGCATGTCCTCCCCGTGTCCGCGTGGGTTTTCGCCGGGCACTCCGGTTTCCTCCCACCACCCAAACACATGCACTGATAGGTTAATTGGTTAATCTAAAATTGTCCATAGGTGTGAATGTGAGAGTGATTGTTTGTCTATATATGTTCAGCTCTGCGATGAACTGGCGTCTCATACAGGGTGTACCCCGCCTTCACCTATTGTAGCTGGATTAGGCCCCCAGTGACCCCCGCGACCCTAGTGAGGATAAAGCAGGTTCAGATAATGAATGAATGACCTTCAACAATGTTTGTCGACGGACGTTTGGTGAAATATTGATCTATAGTTGATTGACTTTTCATAATCTTCTTAAAATGTACAAGGTGTACGTCGTCAAAGTGGGCGATAGCACGACTCCTGAAAATTTCTTCGGGCTGTTTTTTTTCTCAGGAATTGGGAAAGTTGATAAAAATGTGTCCATCATGTCTTTAATTGGTGCTGATGGAATGAGATAAAAAAAAAGTCTAAATTATGAAATAAAAAGTTATTGCCTCCTCCTGTTTCACTTCTATTGATGACGCAGTCGTTTCTTCTCTTCATTCCCTCACCCTTTCTTTGGGCTCATGATGAATAATGAATATATACTGTAATAAAGTTTAATAGAAAACACTGCGAAAAACTCACCAAACAACAGTAACTCTGTGATGAATGAGGGTCAAAGGTCATCAAAAGCATCATGGGCCTGAGCATTTTGAACCCAGACCGACCCTCCAGGTATCGAGCAGAGGCGAACAGGGCAAAAAAGCAGCCAGTGAATGAGTGTGTGAGCGGTGCACTGCAAACCACAGGTGTCTGTCACTGATGAAACTAGTGTAGTATATGTGTTATTATAAAAGTACAAAGGCTAATATGTGTGTGTGAGTACTATTAAAGGTCTATGTAATGGAACAGTAATTATATGGTAAAAGGACAGTGACAAGAGGATCAGCTTTAGCACAGACTGAACTATTTTTTTTGTCTGCATTTGTTCTCATTGTTTAACACCACAGAGGGGGAGTCAACATTGTTTGAGATCAATGCATTTTTTTAGTCTTGCAGCCAAATATTGACCATCAGCGGTCCTCCCTGAAAGCTGAGCAGACATCCTTTATTAGAACTCTCTATTATAAGCCATGGAGGGCAGTGCTACACCTCAGTGATGTGTGGGGGAAACAGACTGGACAGGACGAACGGGGAAAGAAATTAACAGGCGGTGCTATTGCAGTTAAAGATTGTAAGGTGGTGTGTTATTCCCAACTATTAACTGTCCATCAATAAAAATAAATAGATAAATTGAAAAAAGAGAAGAAAACCAAAACAGCACAAAAGAAAAAGAGATTCAATAAATAAATAATTAAACAAAAATGGTAGTGAGCACCATAATTGTGGATGACAGACTGAACTATTGATTTTAAATTGGGACTATAAATATATATATATATATATATATATATATATATATATATAGCGACTGGATAGCGACTGGATAGCTTAGTGGAGCGACTGGATAGCTTAGTGGAGCGACTGGATAGCTTAGTGGAGCGACTGGATAGCTTAGTGGAGCGACTGGATAGCTTAGTGGAGCGACTGGATAGCTTAGTGGTCTACACCACTGACTTTGGTGCGGAAGGTTGCCGGTTCGAATCCCAGGTGTGCCCTTAGGCAAGGCACTTTACGCTATACATGCCTATACCTCACGATGAGCGATACAATAAATAGAGTCATACCGGCTCGGACGGCGCCCGGGACAACAAGGTCCGCGTTAGGGGTTGAGGAACCAGGACACCCTGATGTTAAATTGGCTACTGGAACAAGACATTCATGGAGCAGGGCAGAGAACATGGTACTGATGGAGTGTTACTACGGGAGTAACCCCAGTGAGAGAGGGTACATGCAGAGGATGTGGGAGAAATGGTTGCTTCGAAACCCCACATCCTCACTGACTAAGAAACAGCTCCTAGCTCAGTGTTCGAATATCCGCAATAAGAGGTTGCTATCACAGCTAGAGATCGATGAGGTACAGCGTTGTACCTCATCCACGGTACAAAGATGCTACGGCAAGGGGGAGCCAGGACGACAGGTCAGCTTGGGGGTGGTTTCACCACCACCCCCAAATATCGAGATTGGGTACCAAGCCCCAGAAAGACTAAACACAAGGGCAGCTGACCTGAGAAAGAGAATCATGAAATCCTGGGGGAACACAACTACCTGCTTGCCAAGGCTAAAGAACAAAGTACCAGACCAGTCTCTACTGGAGGACCTGAACACTGCACTGCAAACTGTCCCTACCACTACCATCACTGAGACCAATCAGCTGATGTATGCAGCAGCAACCGTAATCCTTGAGATGCTTGGCTACAAGATGAACAGCCAGAGCAGCCAGAAGGTTGCCCCATGGAGGAGAAGGCTAGAGGCAAAGATCATGGCAGCACGGAGAGAAGTCAGTGTTTTAACAGAACTAAGCAGAGGTGTGAATCTGAGGAAAGAACTGCCCAAGAAATACAACAAACTGTCCACAGCTGAGGCACTGGAGACTGCTAAGCAAAGGCTCACAGCACTAGCTACCCGCCTAAAGAGATACACAAGAGAGGTAGAGGCCAGGAGAATAAACCAGGTGTTCTCCACCAACCCAGCTAAGGTCTACTCTCAATGGCAGGGGGACAAGGTGACAACAGACCCACCTAGGGCTGAAACTGAGCAATACTGGAAGAGCATCTGGGAGAAGGAGGCAACACATAACACCAATGCCCAATGGCTGACAGACTTACAGGCAGAGCACAGCCAACTCCCAGAACAAGACCCAGTAGTCATCACACTAGCAGACATCCAAACCAGAGTGTCCAAAATGAAGAGCTGGACAGCACCAGGGCCCGACATGATTCATACCTACTGGCTTAAGAAACTGACAGCACTCCATGAACGCCTAGCAGCACAGATGAACCAGCTGCTGATATCGGGAAACCACCCAGAGTGGCTAACCCAGGGCCGGACAGTCCTCATAATGAAGGACCCCCAGAAGGGAACAATACCATCTAACTACCGGCCTATAACCTGCCTCAGCACCACATGGAAGCTTCTATCAGGCATCATAGCAACTAAGATGAGTAGGCACATGGAGCAATACATGAGCAGAGCACAGAAAGGAATAGGCAACAACACCAGGGGAGCCAAACACCAGCTACTGGTTGACAGGGCAATTGCCCGAGATTGCAAGACGAGGAACACCAACCTGTGCACTGCCTGGATTGATTACAAGAAAGCCTATGACTCAATGCCACATACATGGATACTGGAATGCTTAAAACTGTATAACATCAACAGGACACTAAGAGAGTTCATCCAGAACTCAATGAGGCTGTGGAAGACAACTCTGGAGGCCAACTCAAAGCCAATTGCACAGGTGAACATCAGATGCGGCATTTACCAAGGAGATGCTCTGTCCCCCCTGCTGTTCTGCATAGGCCTAAACCCCCTCAGCCAGATCATCTCAAAGAGTGGCTTCGGATACCAGTTCCGAAGTGGAACATCCATCAACCACCTCCTCTACATGGATGACATCAAGCTGTATGCCAAGAATGAGCGTGACATTGATTCCCTAATTCACCTCACCCGGATCTACAGCAAAGACATTGGGATGTCATTCGGTCTAGATAAATGTGGGCGGATGATATCTAGAAGAGGAAAGGTGATCACAACTGAAGGGGTTGACCTACCTGAAGGGAATATCACAGATGTGCAGGAAAGTTACAAATACCTAGGGATCCCACAGACAAATGGTAATCATGAGGAGGCAGCTCGGAAGTCAGCCACAGCCAAATACCTACAGAGGGTAAGACAGGTCCTGAAAAGTCAGCTGAACGGCAAAAATAAGATCCAGGCCATTAACACCTATGCCCTGCCAGTAATCAGATACCCAGCTGGGATAATATCCTGGCCACTGGAAGAGATACAAGCCACTGATATCAAGACAAGGAAACTCCTTACCATGCATGGAGGGTTCCACCCCAAGTCCAGTGTCCTGAGGCTGTACACTAAGCGGAAGGAAGGGGGCCGAGGACTAGTAAGTGTCAGAACTACTGTCCAGGAAGAAACGGCGAACCTCCAGGAATACATCAAGAAAATGGCCCCCAATGACCAACTGCTAAGTGAATGCCTCAGGCAACAAAAGCCCAATAAGGTTGAGGAACCAGAGGGGCTATCATGGCGGGACAAACCCTTGCATGGCGTGTACCATCGACAAATTGAGGAAGTGGCTGATATGGAAAAGACATACCAGTGGCTGGAAAAGGCTGGACTAAAGGACAGCACAGAGGCGCTACTCGTGGCTGCACAAGAACAAGCCCTGAACACCAGAGCAATAGAGGCCGGGGTCTACCACATCAGACAGGACCCCAGGTGTAGGCTGTGTAGAGAAACCCCTGAAACAGTCCAGCACATCACAGCAGGGTGTAAGATGCTGGCAGGCAAGGCATACATGGAGAGGCATAACCAGGTAGCGGGCATACTGTACAGGAACATCTGTAAAGAGTATGGACTGGAGGTCCCAGGGTCAAGATGGGAGAACCCCCCAAAGGTGACAGAGAACAAACAGGCCAAGATCCTGTGGGACTTCCAGATCCAGACTGACAAGATGGTGATGGCCAATCAGCCTGACATAGTGGTGGTGGATAAACATGAGAAGACAGTGGTGGTGATAGATGTAGCAGTCCCCAGTGATAGCAACATCAGAAAGAAAGAACATGAGAAGCTTGAGAAATACCAAGGGCTGAAAGAGGAGTTAGAGAAAATGTGGAGTGTGAAGGCAACGGTGGTACCAGTAGTGATCGGAGCATTAGGGGCAGTGACCCCCAAGCTGGGAGAATGGCTCCAGCAGATACCAGGAACAACATCAGAGATCTCTGTACAAAAGAGCGCATTGCTAGGAACAGCTAAGATCCTGCGCAGAACCCTCAGGCTCCCAGGCCTCTGGTAGAGGACCCGAGTCTGAAGGAGACACCGCCCACGTGGGGCGAGAGGAACATTTTTTTATATATATATATAATGAGTTTTGATTTAGAAATGTTTTCATTTTGTTCATCATATTTGCCATTTTTTGTTCTTAAAATATTTATATGTATTTTCCACTTGAGTTTATAATCAATATTAATGCCCAAAATGTATTTACAAAAACCATTTTAATTTATTTTCCATTAAATCTGATTTTAACATGTTTGTTAAATTAATTGGTTTATTTGTTGGTTTTTATATTAAACTAATGGTGGTGAAATAAATTGTCTGAACTCAAACCTGGTCACATGGAACAGAGAATATTGATTGTCCTTTAGACCAAGGGTCTCAAACATGTGGCTTGAGGGCCACATGCAGCCCGCCAATGGTTCCAATATAATAACATAATATTAGTTAACATCATAACTCCATATTTTCTTGTCAGTTATTTGATGACATCTTCAAATTTTTGTCATTGTTTTACTGCAAAAAATAATATTATATTATGAAAATATGTACATGAACAAAGTATACTGTAACAATAAAATGTGAACAACCTGAAATGTCCAAAGAAAATTAGACACAATTTGAACCATTTCTGCTTCTGTTATTAAGAGTTGAGTGTCTTTATTGAACTGATCCATAATAAAACACATGGACTAATGATAAACTGAAGCAGAATATTGCTAAAATTGCCTCTATTTTCTGTATGATTTTTTTAAATGTAGATACTTTGTAAAAGTATTTTCATAATTTAACCCCTGACGCGTCAGCGCTGACACATTCTGAATGGATGGTTTAGTTTAAATATTAAATTAAAAAAAGAAAATGTCTTTTTACTGAGTTTTGTTGATGTGACTGAGCTATAAATAAATAAATAAATAAATAAATAAATAAATAAATAAATAAACAGATGTCAAAAAGCAACTGACTGAGGAAAAAAATTTAAAAACTAAAACTATTGGAACCAAATAACAAGTTCTATCTTTTTAAGTTTTCTTACTCAATTGTTTTGCAAATTGTTTTATGTTATTTGTTGTTTTGCAAATATGTATTAGTTTTTTGTTGCTTATTTTGTTTATTTTTGTACATTTTGTTTTTCATTTGAGTATTTTTTTTCTTCAATTTTGTTCCGTTTGTGTCTTATGTTGTTCATGTTATGTTTTATTTTGTTGGTTCATTAATTTTTTGTTAATTTTTATTTATCACTTTGGCTGTTTAAAGAAAGGAAGAAAATATTTTTTTCATGTTATTTATTAAAGAAAAATTACAGAAAAATAAATAAATAAATAAATAAGCAACATTTGTTGCTTATTTATTTATATTTTACTGTGGAACTGCTAAAGTCTCAGGAGTTAAAGGGTTAATGGGGGGAGGGGGGGCACCAAAACAATTACAAAAATTTGAAGTTGTCATTATTTATAGCTTATTATGTTTTAATTTTATTGGTCCGGCCTTTTGCAGATCAAATCAGGCTGAATGTGGCCCCTGAAGAAAATGAGTTTGAGACCCCTGCTGAAGAGGAGGAGGAAGAGGAAGAGGAGGAGGAGGAGGAGGAAGGAGGAGGAGGAAGGAGGAGGAAGGAGGAGGAAGGAGGAGGAAGGAGGAGGAAGGAGGAGGAAGGAAGATGAGGAGGAGGAGGAGGAGGGAGGAAGATGAGGAGGAGGAGGGAGGAAGATGAGGAGGAGGAGGAGGAGGAGGAGGAGGAGGAGGAGGAGGAGGAGGAGGAGGAGGAGGAGGAGGAAGGAGGGAGGAGGAGGAGGAGGAGGAAGGAGGAGGAGGAGGGAGGAGGAAGATGAGGCTGATGAACCCAGCTGAAGGTACTGATAAGAATCTGAGCCAATCACAGAAGTCCCCAAGCAGCTGGGGGGCGTGTCCTAATTACATGTTTATGGCTGTGATGTGACAGCGGTGGGAACCAAACAGGAAGCAGCGTCCCACACCTTCATCATCACCTTCTCATTTTTTTCATTCACTGTCTCTCTCTGAAATATTCCTGTTTGTTTAGAATCATTTTCATTTATTATTATTTTATCTTTTCATTACTGTGACAGAAAATGTTTTGGTTTTGTCTTTAGGGTTTGAATTGTTACATTTTTAGCTCAAAAAATCCCAAAAATGTCAAATACTAAATATTCCAGAATGTGGTTGTTCTAGTTTCATTTGTATTTTTGTAGAAAACAATAAAATTAACTTTTTCTTTAAGTTTAATCTTCTTTTTTTTTTTTTTTTTTTACTGCTTACATTATTTCAGTGCATTTAGACTGAAACTAAATCAGAATATGGAATAAAAATGAGACTGAATTAATCAATATTTCAATAATTAATCATCTTCACATTACATTTAATCATAATCCGGACATTTTAAATCATTTTTAGAAGCTCAGATCAATCTAATATTTAAAACATTTGAATTTTAATTTACACCTCTTAAAATATATATATCAATTCAAAATGTCAAAAAAAAAATTGGAATAAAAGATCAATTCAAATGAAAAACTATGAAAACTGCAATGAAAAAAATGCTCAGATGGTGTAAAATATTTCCCTTCACATCTTTCTCAGTTTTGGTTTTTGCCTTTTTTCCTTTATTACAACATCATCCTTTTGGTTTACGCTCCCTAACTTTTTGTTTGTGGTTTTGACACAAACGTGGCTGGTGGGGGGCGGGACTTCCCCTGGTGGGTTACTATGGGTTTATTTTTGGGAGGGCCATGGCTCAGTTGGGAGAGCGGGTCGTCTATTGACCGAAGGGTTGGCGGTTCGATTCCCGCTCTGTCCTAGTCAGTCCGTTGTGTCCTTGGGCAAGACACTTTACCCTCCTTGCCTCCAGTGTCACTCACACTGGTGTATGAATGCGTATGAATGTTGGGTGGTGGTCAGTCTGCCCCAGGGCAACTGTGTATGTAGTATATATATATATATATGTAGTTTACCACCACCAGAGGGAGCATGTGAGAGTGAATCAATAATGGATCAATAATGTAAAGTGCTTTGGGTGCCTTGAAAAGCGCTATAGAAATGTAATCCATTATTATTATGTTTGATAGACAGCTAAGGGAGCGTACTCTATAATGACTAATAAAGTACCTTACCTTAATTATGAGACATAAAGGTTGACATCAGCTGTTTGATGTTTGTATTGTGAACAAATGAGTGCTGTGGATATTTGATCAGTTTATATTTTCTAATGTGTGACAATCTGTT